>JAIVEL010000024.1:3393311-3417762 GCA_020466265.1 Siphamia tubifer
AAAGGTGTTTGGAGGAGGAATAAAAGAAGAGGGTTTGGAGGAGGAATAAAAGAAGTGTGTTTGGAGCAGGAATAAAAGAAGTGTGTTTGGAGGAGGAATAAAAGAAGTGTGTTTGGAGGAGGAATAAAAAGAATTGTGTTTGGAGGAGGAATAAAAGAAGTGTGTTTGGAGGAGGAATAAAAGAAGTGTGTTTGGAGGAAGAATAAAAAGAATTGTGTTTGGAGGAGGAATAAAAGAAGTGTGTTTGGAGGAGGAATAAAAAGATAGGTGTTTGGAGGAAGAATAAAAGAAGAGGGTTTGGAGGAAGAATAAAAGAAGTGTGTTAAGAGGAGGAATAAAAGAAGTGTTTGCAGGAGGAATAAAAGAAGTGTGTTTGGAGGAGGAATAAAAGAAGTGTGTTTGGAGGAAGAATAAAAAGAAGTGTGTTTGGAGGAGGAATAAAAGAAGTGTGTTTGGAGGAGGAATAAAATAAGTGTGTTTGGAGGAAGAATAAAAAGAAGTGTGTTTGGAGGAGGAATAAAAAAAAGTGTGTTTGGAGGAGGAATAAAAAGAATTGTGTTTGGAGGAGGAATAAAAGAAGTGTGTTTGGAGGAGGAATAAAAAGAATTGTGTTTGGAGGAGGAATAAAAGAAGTGTGTTTGGAGGAGGAATAAAAGAAGTGTGTTTGGAGGAAGAATAAAAAGAATTGTGTTTGGAGGAGGAATAAAAGAAGAGGGTTTGGAGGAAGAATAAAAGAAGTGTGTTAAGAGGAGGAATAAAAGAAGTGTTTGCAGGAGGAATAAAAGAAGTGTGTTTGGAGGAGGAATAAAAGAAGTGTTTTTGGAGGAGGAATAAAAAGAATTGTGTTTGGAGGAGGAATAAAAGAAGTGTGTTTGGAGGAGGAATAAAAGAAGTGTGTTTGGAGGAAGAATAAAAAGAATTGTGTTTGGAGGAGGAATAAAAGAAGTGTGTTTGGAGGAGGAATAAAAGAAGTGTGTTTGGAGGAAGAATAAAAAGAATTGTGTTTGGAGGAGGAATAAAAGAAGTGTGTTTGGAGGAGGAATAAAAAGAAAGGTGTTTGGAGGAAGAATAAAAGAAGAGGGTTTGGAGGAAGAATAAAAGAAGTGTGTTAAGAGGAGGAATAAAAGAAGTGTTTGCAGGAGGAATAAAAGAAGTGTGTTTGGAGGAGGAATAAAAGAAGTGTGTTTGGAGGAAGAATAAAAAGAAGTGTGTTTGGAGGAGGAATAAAAGAAGTGTGTTTGGAGGAGGAATAAAAGAAGTGTGTTTGGAGGAAGAATAAAAAGAATTGTGTTTGGAGGAGGAATAAAAAGAATTGTGTTTGGAGGAGGAATAAAAAGAAGTGTGTTTGGAGGAGGAATAAATGAAGTGTGTTTGGAGGAGGAATAAAAGAAGTGTGTTAAGAGGAGGAATAAAAGAAGTGTTTGCAGGAGGAATAAAAGAAGTGTGTTTGGAGGAGGAATAAAAGAAGTGTTTGGAGGAGGAATAAAAGAAGTGTGTTTGGAGGAGGAATAAAAGTATTTTGTTTGGAGGAGGAATAAAAGAAGTGTGTTTGGAGGAGGAATAAAAGTATTGTGTTTGGAGGAGGAATAAAAGAAGTGTGTTTGGAGGAAGAATAAAAAGAATTGTGTTTGGAGGAGGAATAAAAGAAGTGTGTTTGGAGGAGGAATAAAAAGAAAGGTATTTGGAGGAAGAATAAAAGAAGAGGGTTTGGAGGAAGAATAAAAGAAGTGTGTTAAGAGGAGGAATAAAAGAAGTGTTTGCAGGAGGAATAAAAGAAGTGTGTTTGGAGGAGGAATAAAAGAAGTGTGTTTGGAGGAGGAATAAAAAGAAAGGTGTTTGGAGGAGGAATAAAAGAAGTGTGTTTGGAGGAGGAATAAATGAAGTGTGTTTGGAGGAGGAATAAAAAGAAAGGTGTTTGGAGGAGGAATAAAAGAAGTGTGTTTGGAGGAGGAATAAAAGAAGTGTGTTTGGAGGAGGAATAAAAGAAGTGTGTTTGGAGGAAGAATAAAAAGAATTGTGTTTGGAGGAGGAATAAAAAGAATTGTGTTTGGAGGAGGAATAAAAGAAGTGTGTTTGGAGGAGGAATAAAAGAAGTGTGTTTGGAGGAAGAATAAAAAGAATTGTGTTTGGAGGAGGAATAAAAAGAATTGTGTTTGGAGGAGGAATAAAAGAAGTGTGTTTGGAGGAGGAATAAAAGAAGTGTGTTTGGAGGAAGAATAAAAAGAATTGTGTTTGGAGGAGGAATAAAAAGAAGTGTGTTTGGAGGAGGAATAAAAGAAGTGTGTTTGGAGGAGGAATAAATGAAGTGTGTTTGGAGGAATAAAAAGAAAGGTGTTTGGAGGAGGAATAAAAGAAGTGTGTTAAGAGGAGGAATAAAAGAAGTGTTTGCAGGAGGAATAAAAGAAGTGTGTCTGGAGGAGGAATAAAAGAAGTGTGTTTGGAGGAGGAATAAAAGAAGTGTTTGGAGGAGGAATAAAAGAAGTGTGTTTGGAGGAGGAATAAAAGTATTTTGTTTGGAGGAGGAATAAAAGAAGTGTGTTTGGAGGAGGAATAAAAGTATTGTGTTTGGAGGAGGAATAAAAGAAGTGTGTTTGGAGGAGGAATAAAAAGAATTGTGTTTGGAGGAGGAATAAAAAGAATTGTGTTTGGAGGAGTAATAAAAGAAGTGTGTTTGGAGGAGGAATAAAAGTATTGTGTTTGGAGGAGGAATAAAAGAAGTGTGTTTGGAGGAGGAATTAAAAGAATTGTGTTTGGAGGAAGAATAAAAAGAAGTGTGTTTGGAGGAGGAATACAAAAAAGTGTGTTTGGAGGAGGAATAAAAAGAATTGTGTTTGGAGGAGGAATAAAAGAAGTGTGTTTGGAGGAGGAATAAAAAGAATTGTGTTTGGAGGAGGAATAAAAAGAATTGTGTTTGGAGGAGGAATAAAAGAAGTGTGTTTGGAGGAAGAATAAAAAGAATTGTGTTTGGAGGAGGAATAAAAGAAGAGTGTTTGGTGGAGGAATAAAAGAAGTGTGTTTGGAGGAGGAATAAAAGAAGTGTGTTTGGAGGAGGAATAAAAGAAGTGTGTTTGGAGGAGGAATAAAAGAAGTGTTTGGAGGAGGAATAAAAGAAGTGTGTTTGGAGGAGGAATAAAAGTATTGTGTTTGATGGAGGAATAAAAGAAGTGTGTTTGGAGGAGGAATAAAAGTATTGTGTTTGGAGGAGGAATAAAAGAAGTGTGTTTGGAGGAGGAATAAAAAGAATTGTGTTTGGAGGAGGAATAAAAGAATTGTGTTTGGAGGAGGAATAAAAGAAGTGTGTTTGGAGGAGGAATAAAAGTATTGTGTTTGGAGGAGGAATAAAAGAAGTGTGTTTGGAGGAGGAATAAAAAGAATTGTGTTTGGAGGAAGAATAAAAAGAAGTGTGTTTGGAGGAGGAATAAAAAAAAGTGTGTTTGGAGGAGGAATAAAAAGAATTGTGTTTGGAGGAGGAATAAAAGAAGTGTGTTTGGAGGAGGAATAAAAAGAATTGTGTTTGGAGGAGGAATAAAAAGAATTGTGTTTGGAGGAGGAATAAAAGAAGTGTGTTTGGAGGAAGAATAAAAAGAATTGTGTTTGGAGGAGGAATAAAAGAAGTGTGTTTGGAGGAGGAATAAAAGAAGTGTGTTTGGAGGAGGAATAAAAAGAATTGTGTTTGGAGGAGGAATAAAAGAAGTGTGTTTGGAGGAAGAATAAAAAGAATTGTGTATGGAGGAGGAATAAAAGAAGTGTGTTTTGAGGAGGAATAAAAGAAGTGTGTTTGGAGGAAGAATAAAAAGAATTGTGTTTGGAGGAGGAATAAAAGAAGTGTGTTTGGAGGAGGAATAAATGAAGTGTGTTTGGAGGAGGAATAAAAAGAAAGGTGTTTGGAGGAGGAATAAAAGAAGTGTGTTAAGAGGAGGAATAAAAGAAGTGTTTGCAGGAGGAATAAAAGAAGTGTGTCTGGAGGAGGAATAAAAGAAGTGTGTTTGGAGGAGGAATAAAAGAAGTGTTTGGAGGAGGAATAAAAGAAGTGTGTTTGGAGGAGGAATAAAAGTATTGTGTTTGGAGGAGGAATAAAAGAAGTGTGTTTGGAGGAGGAATAAAAAGAATTGTGTTTGGAGGAGGAATAAAAAGAATTGTGTTTGGAGGAGGAATAAAAGAAGTGTGTTTGGAGGAGGAATAAAAGAAGTGTGTTTGGAGGAGGAATAAAAGTATTGTGTTTGGAGGAGGAATAAAAGAAGTGTGTTTGGAGGAGGAATAAAAAGAATTGTGTTTGGAGGAAGAATAAAAAGAAGTGTGTTTGGAGGAGGAATAAAAAGAATTGTGTTTGGAGGAGGAATAAAAGAAGTGTGTTTGGAGGAGGAATAAAAGAAGTGTGTTTGGAGGAAGAATAAAAAGAATTGTGTTTGGAGGAGGAATAAAAGAAGTGTGTTTGGAGGAGGAATAAAAGAAGTGTGTTTGGAGGAGGAATAAAAAGAAAGGTGTTTGGAGGAGGAATAAAAGAAGTGTGTTTGGAGGAGGAATAAATGAAGTGTGTTTGGAGGAGGAATAAAAAGAAAGGTGTTTGGAGGAGGAATAAAAGAAGAGGGTTTGGAGGAGGAATAAAAGAAGTGTGTTTGGAGGAGGAATAAAAGAAGTGTGTTTGGAGGAGGAATAAAAAGAAGTGTGTTTGGAGGAGGAATAAAAAAAAGTGTGTTTGGAGGAGGAATAAAAAGAATTGTGTTTGGAGGAGGAATAAAAGAAGTGTGTTTGGAGGAGGAATAAAAAGAATTGTGTTTGGAGGAGGAATAAAAGAAGTGTGTTTGGAGGAGGAATAAAAGAAGTGTGTTTGGAGGAAGAATAAAAAGAATTGTGTTTGGAGGAGGAATAAAAGAAGTGTGTTTGGAGGAGGAATAAAAAGTAAGGTGTTTGGAGGAAGAATAAAAGAAGAGGGTTTGGAGGAAGAATAAAAGAAGTGTGTTAAGAGGAGGAATAAAAGAAGTGTTTGCAGGAGGAATAAAAGAAGTGTGTTTGGAGGAGGAATAAAAGAAGTGTGTTTGGAGGAAGAATAAAAAGAAGTGTGTTTGGAGGAGGAATAAAAGAAGTGTGTTTGGAGGAGGAATAAAAAGAATTGTGTTTGGAGGAGGAATAAAAGAAGTGTGTTTGGAGGAGGAATAAAAAGAATTGTGTTTGGAGGAGGAATAAAAGAAGTGTGTTTGGAGGAGGAATAAAAGAAGTGTGTTTGGAGGAGGAATTAAAAGAATTGTGTTTGGAGGAGGAATAAAATAAGTGTGTTTGGAGGAGGAATAAAAGAAAGGTGTTTGGAGGAGGAATAAAAGAAGTGTGTTTGGAGGAGGAATAAAAGAAGTGTGTTTGGAGGAAGAATAAAAAGAATTGTGTTTGGAGGAGGAATAAAAAGAATTGTGTTTGGAGGAGGAATAAAAGAAGTGTGTTTGGAGGAGGAATAAAAGAAGTGTGTTTGGAGGAAGAATAAAAAGAATTGTGTTTGGAGGAGGAATAAAAAGAAGTGTGTTTGGAGGAGGAATAAAAGAAGTGTTTGCAGGAGGAATAAAAGAAGTGTGTTTGGAGGAGGAATAAAAGAAGTTTGTTTGGAGGAGGAATAAAAATAATTGTGTTTGGAGGAGGAATAAAAGAAGTGTGTTTGGAGGAGGAATAAAAAGAATTGTGTTTGGAGGAGGAATAAAAAGAATTGTGTTTGGAGGAGGAATAAAAGAAGTGTGTTTGGAGGAGGAATAAAAGTATTGTGTTTGGAGGAGGAATAAAAGAAGTGTGTTTGGAGGAGGAATAAAGAAGTGTGTTTGGAGGAGGAATAAAAGAAGTGTGTTTGGAGGAAGAATAAAAAGAATTGTGTTTGGAGGAGGAATAAAAGAAGTGTGTTTGGAGGAGGAATAAAAGAAGTGTGTTTGGAGGAAGAATAAAAAGAATTGTGTTTGGAGGAGGAATAAAAGAAGTGTGTTTGGAGGAGGAATAAAAAGAAAGGTGTTTGGAGGAAGAATAAAAGAAGAGGGTTTGGAGGAAGAATAAAAGAAGTGTGTTAAGAGGAGGAATAAAAGAAGTGTTTGCAGGAGGAATAAAAGAAGTGTGTTTGGAGGAGGAATAAAAGAAGTGTGTTTGGAGGAGGAATAAAAGAAGTGTGTTTGGAGGAAGAATAAAAGTATTGTGTTTGGAGGAGGAATAAAAGAAGTGTGTTTGGAGGAGGAATAAAAGTATTGTGTTTGGAGGAGGAATAAAAGAAGTGTGTTTGGAGGAGGAATAAAAGAAGTGTGTTTGGAGGGGGAATAAAAAGAAAGGTGTTTGGAGGAAGAATAAAAAGAATTGTGTTTGGAGGAGGAATAAAAAGAATTGTGTTTGGAGGAGAAATAAAAGAAGTTGTGTTTGGAGGAGGAATAAAAGAAGTGTGTTTGGAGGAAGAATAAAAAGAAGTGTGTTTGGAGGAGGAATAAAAGAAGTGTGTTTGGAGGAGGAATAAAAAGAAAGGTGTTTGGAGGAGGAATAAAAAGAATTGTGTTTGGAGGAAGAATAAAAAGAATTGTGTTTGGAGGAGGAATAAAAAGAATTGTGTTTGGAGGAGGAATAAAAGAAGTGTGTTTGGAGGAGGAATAAAAAGAATTGTGTTTGGAGGAGGAATAAAAGAAGTGTGTTTGGAGGAGGAATAAAAGAAGTGTGTTTGGAGGAGGAATAAAAGAAGTGTGTTTGGAGGAAGAATAAAAAGAATTGTGTTTGGAGGAGGAATAAAAAGAACTGTGTTTGGAGAGGAATAAAAGAAGTGTGTTTGGAGGAGGAATAAATGAAGTGTGTTTGGAGGAGGAATAAAAAGAAAGGTGTTTGGAGGAGGAATAAAAGAAGTGTGTTAAGAGGAGGAATAAAAGAAGTGTTTGCAGGAGGAATAAAAGAAGTGTGTCTGGAGGAGGAATAAAAGAAGTGTGTTTGGAGGAGGAATAAAAGAAGTGTTTGGAGGAGGAATAAAAGAAGTGTGTTTGGAGGAGGAATAAAAGTATTGTGTTTGGAGGAGGAATAAAAGAAGTGTGTTTGGAGGAGGAATAAAAAGAATTGTGTTTGGAGGAGGAATAAAAAGAATTGTGTTTGGAGGAGGAATAAAAAGAAGTGTGTTTGGAGGAGGAATAAAAGAAGTGTGTTTGGAGGAGGAATAAAAGTATTGTGTTTGGAGGAGGAATAAAAGAAGTGTGTTTGGAGGAGGAATAAAAAGAATTGTGTTTGGAGGAAGAATAAAAAGAAGTGTGTTTGGAGGAGGAATAAAAAGAATTGTGTTTGGAGGAGGAATAAAAGAAGTGTGTTTGGAGGAGGAATAAAAGAAGTGTGTTTGGAGGAAGAATAAAAAGAATTGTGTTTGGAGGAGGAATAAAAGAAGTGTGTTTGGAGGAGGAATAAAAGAAGTGTGTTTGGAGGAGGAATAAAAAGAATTGTGTTTGGAGGAGGAATAAAAGAAGTGTGTTTGGAGGAGGAATAAAAAGTAAGGTGTTTGGAGGAGGAATAAAAGAAGAGGGTTTGGAGGAGGAATAAAAGAAGTGTGTTTGGAGGAGGAATAAAAGAAGTGTGTTTGGAGGAAGAATAAAAAGAAGTGTGTTTGGAGGAGGAATAAAAAAAAGTGTGTTTGGAGGAGGAATAAAAAGAATTGTGTTTGGAGGAGGAATAAAAGAAGTGTGTTTGGAGGAGGAATAAAAAGAATTGTGTTTGGAGGAGGAATAAAAGAAGTGTGTTTGGAGGAGGAATAAAAGAAGTGTGTTTGGAGGAAGAATAAAAAGAATTGTGTTTGGAGGAGGAATAAAAGAAAAGTGTTTCGAGGAGGAATAAAAAGTAAGGTGTTTGGAGGAAGAATAAAAGAAGAGGGTTTGGAGGAAGAATAAAAGAAGTGTGTTAAGAGGAGGAATAAAAAGAAGTGTTTGCAGGAGGAATAAAAGAAGTGTGTTTGGAGGAGGAATAAAGAAGTGTGTTTGGAGGAAGAATAAAAAGAAGTGTGTTTGGAGGAGGAATAAAAGAAGTGTGTTTGGACGAAGAATAAAAAGAAGTGTGTTTGGAGGAGGAATAAAAAAAGTGTGTTTGGAGGAGGAATAAAAAGAATTGTGTTTGGAGGATGAATAAAAGAAGTGTGTTTGGAGGAGGAATAAAAAGAATTGTGTTTGGAGGAGGAATAAAAGAAGTGTGTTTGGAGGAGGAATAAAAGAAGTGTGTTTGGAGGAGGAATTAAAAGAATTGTGTTTGGAGGAGGAATAAAATAAGTGTGTTTGGAGGAGGAATAAAAAGAAAGGTGTTTGGAGGAGGAATAAAAGAAGTGTGTTTGGAGGAGGAATAAATGAAGTGTGTTTGGAGGAGGAATAAAAAGAAAGGTGTTTGGAGGAGGAATAAAAGAAGAGGGTTTGGAGGAGGAATAAAAGAAGTGTGTTTGGAGCAGGAATAAAAGAAGTGTGTTTGGAGGAGGAATAAAAGAAGTGTGTTTGGAGGAGGAATAAAAAGAATTGTGTTTGGAGGAGGAATAAAAGAAGTGTGTTTGGAGGAGGAATAAAAGAAGTGTGTTTGGAGGAAGAATAAAAAGAATTGTGTTTGGAGGAGGAATAAAAGAAGTGTGTTTGGAGGAGGAATAAAAAGATAGGTGTTTGGAGGAAGAATAAAAGAAGAGGGTTTGGAGGAAGAATAAAAGAAGTGTGTTAAGAGGAGGAATAAAAGAAGTGTTTGCAGGAGGAATAAAAGAAGTGTGTTTGGAGGAGGAATAAAAGAAGTGTGTTTGGAGGAAGAATAAAAAGAAGTGTGTTTGGAGGAGGAATAAAAGAAGTGTGTTTGGAGGAGGAATAAAATAAGTGTGTTTGGAGGAAGAATAAAAAGAAGTGTGTTTGGAGGAGGAATAAAAAAAAGTGTGTTTGGAGGAGGAATAAAAAGAATTGTGTTTTGGAGGAGGAATAAAAGAAGTGTGTTTGGAGGAGGAATAAAAAGAATTGTGTTTGGAGGAGGAATAAAAGAAGTGTGTTTGGAGGAGGAATAAAAGAAGTGTGTTTGGAGGAAGAATAAAAAGAATTGTGTTTGGAGGAGGAATAAAAGAAGAGGGTTTGGAGAAGAATAAAAGAAGTGTGTTAAGAGGAGGAATAAAAGAAGTGTTTGCAGGAGGAATAAAAGAAGTGTGTTTGGAGGAGGAATAAAAGAAGTGTTTTTGGAGGAGGAATAAAAGAATTGTGTTTGGAGGAGGAATAAAAGAAGTGTGTTTGGAGGAGGAATAAAAGAAGTGTGTTTGGAGGAAGAATAAAAAGAATTGTGTTTGGAGGAGGAATAAAAGAAGTGTGTTTGGAGGAGGAATAAAAGAAGTGTGTTTGGAGGAAGAATAAAAAGAATTGTGTTTGGAGGAGGAATAAAAGAAGTGTGTTTGGAGGAGGAATAAAAAGAAAGGTGTTTGGAGGAAGAATAAAAGAAAGAGGTTTGGAGGAAGAATAAAAGAAGTGTGTTAAGAGGAGGAATAAAAGAAGTGTTTGCAGGAGGAATAAAAGAAGTGTGTTTGGAGGAGGAATAAAAGAAGTGTGTTTGGAGGAAGAATAAAAAGAAGTGTGTTTGGAGGAGGAATAAAAGAAGTGTGTTTGGAGGAGGAATAAAAGAAGTGTGTTTGGAGGAAGAATAAAAAGAATTGTGTTTGGAGGAGGAATAAAAAGAATTGTGTTTGGAGGAGGAATAAAAAGAAGTGTGTTTGGAGGAGGAATAAATGAAGTGTGTTTGGAGGAGGAATAAAAGAAGTGTGTTAAGAGGAGGAATAAAAGAAGTGTTTGCAGGAGGAATAAAAGAAGTGTGTTTGGAGGAGGAATAAAAGAAGTGTTTGGAGGAGGAATAAAAGAAGTGTGTTTGGAGGAGGAATAAAAGTATTTTGTTTGGAGGAGGAATAAAAGAAGTGTGTTTGGAGGAGGAATAAAAGTATTGTGTTTGGAGGAGGAATAAAAGAAGTGTGTTTGGAGGAAGAATAAAAAAGGAATAAAAAGAAAGGTATTTGGAGGAAGAATAAAAGAAGAGGGTTTGGAGGAAGAATAAAAGAAGTGTGTTAAGAGGAGGAATAAAAGAAGTGTTTGCAGGAGGAATAAAAGAAGTGTGTTTGGAGGAGGAATAAAAGAAGTGTGTTTGGAGGAGGAATAAAAAGAAAGGTGTTTGGAGGAGGAATAAAAGAAGTGTGTTTGGAGGAGGAATAAATGAAGTGTGTTTGGAGGAGGAATAAAAAGAAAGGTGTTTGGAGGAGGAATAAAAGAAGTGTGTTTGGAGGAGGAATAAAAGAAGTGTGTTTGGAGGAGGAATAAAAGAAGTGTGTTTGGAGGAAGAATAAAAAGAATTGTGTTTGGAGGAGGAATAAAAAGAATTGTGTTTGGAGGAGGAATAAAAGAAGTGTGTTTGGAGGAGGAATAAAAGAAGTGTGTTTGGAGGAAGAATAAAAAGAATTGTGTTTGGAGGAGGAATAAAAAGAATTGTGTTTGGAGGAGGAATAAAAGAAGTGTGTTTGGAGGAGGAATAAAAGAAGTGTGTTTGGAGGAAGAATAAAAAGAATTGTGTTTGGAGGAGGAATAAAAAGAAGTGTGTTTGGAGGAGGAATAAAAGAAGTGTGTTTGGAGGAGGAATAAATGAAGTGTGTTTGGAGGAATAAAAAGAAAGGTGTTTGGAGGAGGAATAAAAGAAGTGTGTTAAGAGGAGGAATAAAAGAAGTGTTTGCAGGAGGAATAAAAGAAGTGTGTCTGGAGGAGGAATAAAAGAAGTGTGTTTGGAGGAGGAATAAAAGAAGTGTTTGGAGGAGGAATAAAAGAAGTGTGTTTGGAGGAGGAATAAAAGTATTTTGTTTGGAGGAGGAATAAAAGAAGTGTGTTTGGAGGAGGAATAAAAGTATTGTGTTTGGAGGAGGAATAAAGAAGTGTGTTTGGAGGAGGAATAAAAAGAATTGTGTTTGGAGGAGGAATAAAAAGAATTGTGTTTGGAGGAGTAATAAAAGAAGTGTGTTTGGAGGAGGAATAAAAGTATTGTGTTTGGAGGAGGAATAAAAGAAGTGTGTTTGGAGGAGGAATTAAAAGAATTGTGTTTGGAGGAAGAATAAAAAGAAGTGTGTTTGGAGGAGGAATACAAAAAAGTGTGTTTGGAGGAGGAATAAAAAGAATTGTGTTTGGAGGAGGAATAAAAGAAGTGTGTTTGGAGGAGGAATAAAAAGAATTGTGTTTGGAGGAGGAATAAAAAGAATTGTGTTTGGAGGAGGAATAAAAGAAGTGTGTTTGGAGGAAGAATAAAAAGAATTGTGTTTGGAGGAGGAATAAAAGAAGAGTGTTTGGTGGAGGAATAAAAGAAGTGTGTTTGGAGGAGGAATAAAAGAAGTGTGTTTGGAGGAGGAATAAAAGAAGTGTGTTTGGAGGAGGAATAAAAGAAGTGTTTGGAGGAGGAATAAAAGAAGTGTGTTTGGAGGAGGAATAAAAGTATTGTGTTTGATGGAGGAATAAAAGAAGTGTGTTTGGAGGAGGAATAAAAGTATTGTGTTTGGAGGAGGAATAAAAGAAGTGTGTTTGGAGGAGGAATAAAAAGAATTGTGTTTGGAGGAGGAATAAAAAGAATTGTGTTTGGAGGAGGAATAAAAGAAGTGTGTTTGGAGGAGGAATAAAAGTATTGTGTTTGGAGGAGGAATAAAAGAAGTGTGTTTGGAGGAGGAATAAAAAGAATTGTGTTTGGAGGAAGAATAAAAAGAAGTGTGTTTGGAGGAGGAATAAAAAAAAGTGTGTTTGGAGGAGGAATAAAAAGAATTGTGTTTGGAGGAGGAATAAAAGAAGTGTGTTTGGAGGAGGAATAAAAAGAATTGTGTTTGGAGGAGGAATAAAAAGAATTGTGTTTGGAGGAGGAATAAAAGAAGTGTGTTTGGAGGAAGAATAAAAAGAATTGTGTTTGGAGGAGGAATAAAAGAAGTGTGTTTGGAGGAGGAATAAAAGAAGTGTGTTTGGAGGAGGAATAAAAAGAATTGTGTTTGGAGGAGGAATAAAAGAAGTGTGTTTGGAGGAAGAATAAAAAGAATTGTGTATGGAGGAGGAATAAAAGAAGTGTGTTTTGAGGAGGAATAAAAGAAGTGTGTTTGGAGGAAGAATAAAAAGAATTGTGTTTGGAGGAGGAATAAAAGAAGTGTGTTTGGAGGAGGAATAAAAAGAAAGGTGTTTGGAGGAAGAATAAAAGAAGAGGGTTTGGAGGAAGAATAAAAGAAGTGTGTTAAGAGGAGGAATAAAAGAAGTGTTTGCAGGAGGAATAAAAGAAGTGTGTTTGGAGGAGGAATAAAAGAAGTGTGTTTGGAGGAGGAATAAAAAGAAAGGTGTTTGGAGGAGGAATAAAAGAAGAGGGTTGGAGGAGGAATAAAAGAAGTGTGTTTGGAGGAGGAATAAAAGAAGTGTGTTTGGAGGAGGAATAAAAGAAGTGTGTTTGGAGGAGGAATAAAAAGAATTGTGTTTGGAGGAGGAATAAAAGAAGTGTGTTTGGAGGAGGAATAAAAGAAGTGTGTTTGGAGGAGGAATAAAAAGAATTGTGTTTGGAGGAAGAATAAAAAGAATTGTGTTTGGAGGAGGAATAAAAAGAATTGTGTTTGGAGGAGGAATAAAAGAAGTGTGTTTGGAGGAGGAATAAAAGAAGTGTGTTTGGAGGAGGAATAAAAAGAATTGTGTTTGGAGGAGGAATAAAAAGAATTGTGTTTGGAGGAGGAATAAAGGAAGTGTGTTTGGAGGAGGATTAAATGAAGTGTGTTTGGAGGAGGAATAAAAAGAAAGGTGTTTGGAGGAGGAATAAAAGAAGTGTGTCTGGAGGAGGAATAAAAGAAGTGTGTTTGGAGGAGGAATAAAAGAAGTGTTTGGAGGAGGAATAAAAGAAGTGTGTTTGGAGGAGGAATAAAAGTATTGTGTTTGGAGGAGGAATAAAAGAAGTGTGTTTGGAGGAGGAATAAAAGAAGTGTGTTTGGAGGAAGAATAAAAGTATTGTGTTTGGAGGAGGAATAAAAGAAGTGTGTTTGGAGGAGGAATAAAAGTATTGTGTTTGGAGGAGGAATAAAAGAAGTGTGTTTGGAGGAGGAATAAAAGAAGTGTGTTTTGGAGGAGGAATAAAAAGAAAGGTGTTTGGAGGAGGAATAAAAGAAGTGTGTTTGGAGGAGGAATAAAAAGAAAGGTGTTTGGAGGAGGAATAAAAGAAATGTGTTTGGAGGAGGAATAAATGAAGTGTGTTTGGAGGAAGAATAAAAAGAATTGTGTTTGGAGGAGGAATAAAAGAGGTGTGTTTGGAGGAGGAATAAAAGAAGTGTGTTTGGGAGGAAGAATAAAAAGAATTTTGTTTGGAGGAGGAATAAAAAGAAAGGTGATTGGAGGAGGAATAAAAGAAGTGTGTTTGGAGGAGGAATAAATGAAGTGTGTTTGGAGGAGGAATAAAAAGAAAGGTGTTTGGAGGAGGAATAAAAGAAGTGTTTGGAGGAGGAATAAAAGAAGTGTGTTTGGAGGAAGAATAAAATAAGTTTTTGGAGGAGGAATAAAAGAAGTGTGTTTGGAGGAGGAATAAAAGAAGTGTGTTTGGAGGAGGAATAAAAAGAATTGTGTTTGGAGGAGGAATAAAAAGAATTGTGTTTGGAGGAAGAATAAAAAGAAGTGTGTTTGGAGGAGGAATAAAAAAAAGTGTGTTTGGAGGAGGAATAAAAAGAATTGTGTTTGGAGGAGGAATAAAAGAAGTGTGTTTGGAGGAGGAATAAAAAGAATTGTGTTTGGAGGAGGAATAAAAAGAATTGTGTTTGGAGGAGGAATAAAAGAAGTGTGTTTGGAGGAAGAATAAAAAGAATTGTGTTTGGAGGAGGAATAAAAGAAGTGTGTTTGGAGGAGGAATAAAAGAAGTGTGTTTGGAGGAGGAATAAAAAGAATTGTGTTTGGAGGAGGAATAAAAGAAGTGTGTTTGGAGGAAGAATAAAAAGAATTGTGTATGGAGGAGGAATAAAAGAAGTGTGTTTGGAGGAGGAATAAAAGAAGTGTGTTTGGAGGAAGAATAAAAAGAATTGTGTTTGGAGGAGGAATAAAAGAAGTGTGTTTGGAGGAGGAATAAAAAGAAAGGTGTTTGGAGGAAGAATAAAAGAAGAGGGTTTGGAGGAAGAATAAAAGGAAGTGTGTTAAGAGGAGGAATAAAAGAAGTGTTTGCAGGAGGAATAAAAGAAGTGTGTTTGGAGGAGGAATAAAAGAAGTGTGTTTTGGAGGAGGAATAAAAAGAAAGGTGTTTGGAGGAGGAATAAAAGAAGAGGGTTGGAGGAGGAATAAAAGAAGTGTGTTTGGAGGAGGAATAAAAGAAGTGTGTTTGGAGGAGGAATAAAAGAAGTGTGTTTGGAGGAGGAATAAAAAGAATTGTGTTTGGAGGAGGAATAAAAGAAGTGTGTTTGGAGGAGGAATAAAAGAAGTGTGTTTGGAGGAGGAATAAAAAGAATTGTGTTTGGAGGAAGAATAAAAAGAATTGTGTTTGGAGGAGGAATAAAAAGAATTGTGTTTGGAGGAGGAATAAAAGAAGTGTGTTTGGAGGAGGAATAAAAGAAGTGTGTTTGGAGGAGGAATAAAAAGAAAGGTGTTTGGAGGAGGAATAAAAGAAGAGGGTTGGAGGAGGAATAAAGAAGTGTGTTTGGAGGAGGAATAAAAGAAGTGTGTTTGGAGGAGGAATAAAAGAAGTGTGTTTGGAGGAGGAATAAAAAGAATTGTGTTTGGAGGAGGAATAAAAGAAGTGTGTTTGGAGGAGGAATAAAAGAAGTGTGTTTGGAGGAGGAATAAAAAGAATTGTGTTTGGAGGAAGAATAAAAAGAATTGTGTTTGGAGGAGGAATAAAAAGAATTGTGTTTGGAGGAGGAATAAAAGAAGTGTGTTTGGAGGAGGAATAAAAGAAGTGTGTTTGGAGGAGGAATAAAAAGAATTGTGTTTGGAGGAGGAATAAAAAGAATTGTGTTTGGAGGAGGAATAAAGGAAGTGTGTTTGGAGGAGGATTAAATGAAGTGTGTTTGGAGGAGGAATAAAAAGAAAGGTGTTTGGAGGAGGAATAAAAGAAGTGTGTCTGGAGGAGGAATAAAAGAAGTGTGTTTGGAGGAGGAATAAAAGAAGTGTTTGGAGGAGGAATAAAAGAAGTGTGTTTGGAGGAGGAATAAAAGTATTGTGTTTGGAGGAGGAATAAAAGAAGTGTGTTTGGAGGAGGAATAAAAGAAGTGTGTTTGGAGGAAGAATAAAAGTATTGTGTTTGGAGGAGGAATAAAAGAAGTGTGTTTGGAGGAGGAATAAAAGTATTGTGTTTGGAGGAGGAATAAAAGAAGTGTGTTTGGAGGAGGAATAAAAGAAGTGTGTTTTGGAGGAGGAATAAAAAGAAAGGTGTTTGGAGGAGGAATAAAAGAAGTGTGTTTGGAGGAGGAATAAAAAGAAAGGTGTTTGGAGGAGGAATAAAAGAAATGTGTTTGGAGGAGGAATAAATGAAGTGTGTTTGGAGGAAGAATAAAAAGAATTGTGTTTGGAGGAGGAATAAAAGAGGTGTGTTTGGAGGAGGAATAAAAGAAGTGTGTTTGGAGGAAGAATAAAAAGAATTTTGTTTGGAGGAGGAATAAAAAGAAAGGTGATTGGAGGAGGAATAAAAGAAGTGTGTTTGGAGGAGGAATAAATGAAGTGTGTTTGGAGGAGGAATAAAAAGAAAGGTGTTTGGAGGAGGAATAAAAGAAGTGTTTGGAGGAGGAATAAAAGAAGTGTGTTTGGAGGAAGAATAAAATAAGTTTTTGGAGGAGGAATAAAGAAGTGTGTTTGGAGGAGGAATAAAAGAAGTGTGTTTGGAGGAGGAATAAAAAGAATTGTGTTTGGAGGAGGAATAAAAAGAATTGTGTTTGGAGGAAGAATAAAAAGAAGTGTGTTTGGAGGAGGAATAAAAAAAAGTGTGTTTGGAGGAGGAATAAAAAGAATTGTGTTTGGAGGAGGAATAAAAGAAGTGTGTTTGGAGGAGGAATAAAAAGAATTGTGTTTGGAGGAGGAATAAAAAGAATTGTGTTTGGAGGAGGAATAAAAGAAGTGTGTTTGGAGGAAGAATAAAAAGAATTGTGTTTGGAGGAGGAATAAAAGAAGTGTGTTTGGAGGAGGAATAAAAGAAGTGTGTTTGGAGGAGGAATAAAAAGAATTGTGTTTGGAGGAGGAATAAAAGAAGTGTGTTTGGAGGAAGAATAAAAAGAATTGTGTATGGAGGAGGAATAAAAGAAGTGTGTTTGGAGGAGGAATAAAAGAAGTGTGTTTGGAGGAAGAATAAAAAGAATTGTGTTTGGAGGAGGAATAAAAGAAGTGTGTTTGGAGGAGGAATAAAAAGAAAGGTGTTTGGAGGAAGAATAAAAGAAGAGGGGTTTGGAGGAAGAATAAAAGAAGTGTGTTAAGAGGAGGAATAAAAGAAGTGTTTGCAGGAGGAATAAAAGAAGTGTGTTTGGAGGAGGAATAAAAGAAGTGTGTTTGGAGGAGGAATAAAAAGAAAGGTGTTTGGAGGAGGAATAAAAGAAGAGGGTTGGAGGAGGAATAAAAGAAGTGTGTTTGGAGGAGGAATAAAAGAAGTGTGTTTGGAGGAGGAATAAAAGAAGTGTGTTTGGAGGAGGAATAAAAAGAATTGTGTTTGGAGGAGGAATAAAAGAAGTGTGTTTGGAGGAGGAATAAAAGAAGTGTGTTTGGAGGAGGAATAAAAAGAATTGTGTTTGGAGGAAGAATAAAAAGAATTGTGTTTGGAGGAGGAATAAAAAGAATTGTGTTTGGAGGAGGAATAAAAGAAGTGTGTTTGGAGGAGGAATAAAAGAAGTGTGTTTGGAGGAGGAATAAAAAGAATTGTGTTTGGAGGAGGAATAAAAAGAATTGTGTTTGGAGGAGGAATAAAGGAAGTGTGTTTGGAGGAGGATTAAATGAAGTGTGTTTGGAGGAGGAATAAAAAGAAAGGTGTTTGGAGGAGGAATAAAAGAAGTGTGTCTGGAGGAGGAATAAAAGAAGTGTGTTTGGAGGAGGAATAAAAGAAGTGTTTGGAGGAGGAATAAAAGAAGTGTGTTTGGAGGAGGAATAAAAGTATTGTGTTTGGAGGAGGAATAAAAGAAGTGTGTTTGGAGGAGGAATAAAAGAAGTGTGTTTGGAGGAAGAATAAAAGTATTGTGTTTGGAGGAGGAATAAAAGAAGTGTGTTTGGAGGAGGAATAAAAGTATTGTGTTTGGAGGAGGAATAAAAGAAGTGTGTTTGGAGGAGGAATAAAAGAAGTGTGTTTGGAGGAGGAATAAAAAGAAAGGTGTTTGGAGGAGGAATAAAAGAAGTGTGTTTGGAGGAGGAATAAAAAGAAAGGTGTTTGGAGGAGGAATAAAAGAAATGTGTTTGGAGGAGGAATAAATGAAGTGTGTTTGGAGGAAGAATAAAAAGAATTGTGTTTGGAGGAGGAATAAAAGAGGTGTGTTTGGAGGAGGAATAAAAGAAGTGTGTTTGGAGGAAGAATAAAAAGAATTTTGTTTGGAGGAGGAATAAAAAGAAAGGTGATTGGAGGAGGAATAAAAGAAGTGTGTTTGGAGGAGGAATAAATGAAGTGTGTTTGGAGGAGGAATAAAAAGAAAGGTGTTTGGAGGAGGAATAAAATAAGTGTTTGGAGGAGGAATAAAAGAAGTGTGTTTGGAGGAAGAATAAAATAAGTTTTTGGAGGAGGAATAAAAGAAGTGTGTTTGGAGGAGGAATAAAAGAAGTGTGTTTGGAGGAGGAATAAAAAGAATTGTGTTTGGAGGAGGAATAAAAGAAGTGTGTTTGGAGGAAGAATAAAAAGAATTGTGTATGGAGGAGGAATAAAAGAAGTGTGTTTGGAGGAGGAATAAAAGAAGTGTGTTTGGAGGAAGAATAAAAAGAATTGTGTTTGGAGGAGGAATAAAAGAAGTGTGTTTGGAGGAGGAATAAAAAGAAAGGTGTTTGGAGGAAGAATAAAAGAAGAGGGTTTGGAGGAAGAATAAAAGAAGTGTGTTAAGAGGAGGAATAAAAGAAGTGTTTGCAGGAGGAATAAAAGAAGTGTGTTTGGAGGAGGAATAAAAGAAGTGTGTTTGGAGGAGGAATAAAAAGAAAGGTGTTTGGAGGAGGAATAAAAGAAGAGGGTTGGAGGAGGAATAAAAGAAGTGTGTTTGGAGGAGGAATAAAAGAAGTGTGTTTGGAGGAGGAATAAAAGAAGTGTGTTTGGAGGAGGAATAAAAAGAATTGTGTTTGGAGGAGGAATAAAAGAATTGTGTTTGGAGGAGGAATAAAAGAAGTGTGTTTGGAGGAGGAATAAAAAGAATTGTGTTTGGAGGAAGAATAAAAAGAATTGTGTTTGGAGGAGGAATAAAAAGAATTGTGTTTGGAGGAGGAATAAAAGAAGTGTGTTTGGAGGAGGAATAAAAGAAGTGTGTTTGGAGGAGGAATAAAAAGAATTGTGTTTGGAGGAGGAATAAAAAGAATTGTGTTTGGAGGAGGAATAAAGGAAGTGTGTTTGGAGGAGGATTAAATGAAGTGTGTTTGGAGGAGGAATAAAAAGAAAGGTGTTTGGAGGAGGAATAAAAGAAGTGTGTCTGGAGGAGGAATAAAAGAAGTGTGTTTGGAGGAGGAATAAAAGAAGTGTTTGGAGGAGGAATAAAAGAAGTGTGTTTGGAGGAGGAATAAAAGTATTGTGTTTGGAGGAGGAATAAAAGAAGTGTGTTTGGAGGAGGAATAAAAGAAGTGTGTTTGGAGGAAGAATAAAAGTATTGTGTTTGGAGGAGGAATAAAAGAAGTGTGTTTGGAGGAGGAATAAAAGTATTGTGTTTGGAGGAGGAATAAAAGAAGTGTGTTTGGAGGAGGAATAAAAGAAGTGTGTTTGGAGGAGGAATAAAAAGAAAGGTGTTTGGAGGAGGAATAAAAGAAGTGTGTTTGGAGGAGGAATAAAAAGAAAGGTGTTTGGAGGAGGAATAAAAGAAATGTGTTTGGAGGAGGAATAAATGAAGTGTGTTTGGAGGAGGAATAAAAGAAGTGTGTTTGGAGGAAGAATAAAAAGAATTTTGTTTGGAGGAGGAATAAAAAGAAAGGTGATTGGAGGAGGAATACAAGAAGTGTGTTTGGAGGAGGAATAAATGAAGTGTGTTTGGAGGAGGAATAAAAAGAAAGGTGTTTGGAGGAGGAATAAAAGAAGTGTTTGGAGGAGGAATAAAAGAAGTGTGTTTGGAGGAAGAATAAAAAGAATTGTGTTTGGAGGAGGAATAAAAGAAGTGTGTTTGGAGGAGGAATAAAAAGAAAGGTGTTTGGAGGAAGAATAAAAGAAGAGGGTTTGGAGGAAGAATAAAAGAAGTGTGTTAAGAGGAGGAATAAAAGAAGTGTTTGCAGGAGGAGGAATAAAAGAAGTGTGTTTGGAGGAGGAATAAAAGAAGTGTGTTTGGAGGAGGAATAAAAGAAAGGTGTTTGGAGGAGGAATAAAAGAAGTGTGTTTGGAGGAGGAATAAAAAGAAAGGTGTTTGGAGGAGGAATAAAAGAAATGTGTTTGGAGGAGGAATAAATGAAGTGTGTTTGGAGGAAGAATAAAAAGAATTGTGTTTGGAGGAGGAATAAAAGAGGTGTGTTTGGAGGAGGAATAAAAGAAGTGTGTTTGGAGGAAGAATAAAAAGAATTTTGTTTGGAGGAGGAATAAAAAGAAAGGTGATTGGAGGAGGAATAAAAGAAGTGTGTTTGGAGGAGGAATAAATGAAGTGTGTTTGGAGGAGGAATAAAAAGAAAGGTGTTTGGAGGAGGAATAAAAGAAGTGTTTGGAGGAAGAAAAAAAAGAATTGTGTTTGGAGGAGGAATAAAAAGAAAGGTGTTTGCAGGAGGAATAAAAGAAGTGTGTTTAGAGGAGGAATAAAAAGAAAGGTGTTTGGAGGAGGAATAAAAGAAGTGTGTCTGGAGGAGGAATAAAAGAAGTGTGTTTGGAGGAGGAATAAAAGAAGTGTGTTTAGAGGAGGAATAAAAGAAGTGTGTCTGGAGGAGGAATAAAAGAAGTGTGTTTGGAGGAGGAATAAAAAGAAAGGTGTTTGGAGGAGGAATAAAAGAAGTGTGTCTGGAGGAGGAATAAAAGAAGTGTGTTTGGAGGAGGAATAAAAGAAGTGTGTTTAGAGGTTGAATAAAAGAAGTGTGTTTGGAGGAGGAATAAAATACATGTTTGGAGGAGGAATAAATGAAGTGTGTTTGGAGGAGGAATAAAAAGAAAGGTGTTTGGAAGAGGAATAAATGAAGTGTGTTTGGAGGAGGAATAAAAAGAAAGGTGTTTGGAGGAGGAATAAAAGAAGAGGGTTGGAGGAGGAATAAAAGAAGTGTGTTTGGAGGAGGAATAAAAGAAGTGTGTTTGGAGGAGGAATAAAAGAAGTGTGTTTGGAGGAGGAATAAAAAGAATTGTGTTTGGAGGAGGAATAAAAGAATTGTGTTTGGAGGAGGAATAAAAGAAGTGTGTTTGGAGGAGGAATAAAAAGAATTGTGTTTGGAGGAAGAATAAAAAGAATTGTGTTTGGAGGAGGAATAAAAAGAATTGTGTTTGGAGGAGGAATAAAAGAAGTGTGTTTGGAGGAGGAATAAAAGAAGTGTGTTTGGAGGAGGAATAAAAAGAATTGTGTTTGGAGGAGGAATAAAAAGAATTGTGTTTGGAGGAGGAATAAAGGAAGTGTGTTTGGAGGAGGATTAAATGAAGTGTGTTTGGAGGAGGAATAAAAAGAAAGGTGTTTGGAGGAGGAATAAAAGAAGTGTGTCTGGAGGAGGAATAAAAGAAGTGTGTTTGGAGGAGGAATAAAAGAAGTGTTTGGAGGAGGAATAAAAGAAGTGTGTTTGGAGGAGGAATAAAAGTATTGTGTTTGGAGGAGGAATAAAAGAAGTGTGTTTGGAGGAGGAATAAAAGAAGTGTGTTTGGAGGAAGAATAAAAGTATTGTGTTTGGAGGAGGAATAAAAGAAGTGTGTTTGGAGGAGGAATAAAAGTATTGTGTTTGGAGGAGGAATAAAAGAAGTGTGTTTGGAGGAGGAATAAAAGAAGTGTGTTTGGAGGAGGAATAAAAAGAAAGGTGTTTGGAGGAGGAATAAAAGAAGTGTGTTTGGAGGAGGAATAAAAAGAAAGGTGTTTGGAGGAGGAATAAAAGAAATGTGTTTGGAGGAGGAATAAATGAAGTGTGTTTGGAGGAGGAATAAAAGAAGTGTGTTTGGAGGAAGAATAAAAAGAATTTTGTTTGGAGGAGGAATAAAAAGAAAGGTGATTGGAGGAGGAATACAAGAAGTGTGTTTGGAGGAGGAATAAATGAAGTGTGTTTGGAGGAGGAATAAAAAGAAAGGTGTTTGGAGGAGGAATAAAAGAAGTGTTTGGAGGAGGAATAAAAGAAGTGTGTTTGGAGGAAGAATAAAAAGAATTGTGTTTGGAGGAGGAATAAAAGAAGTGTGTTTGGAGGAGGAATAAAAAGAAAGGTGTTTGGAGGAAGAATAAAAGAAGAGGGTTTGGAGGAAGAATAAAAGAAGTGTGTTAAGAGGAGGAATAAAAGAAGTGTTTGCAGGAGGAGGAATAAAAGAAGTGTGTTTGGAGGAGGAATAAAAGAAGTGTGTTTGGAGGAGGAATAAAAAGAAAGGTGTTTGGAGGAGGAATAAAAGAAGTGTGTTTGGAGGAGGAATAAAAAGAAAGGTGTTTGGAGGAGGAATAAAAGAAATGTGTTTGGAGGAGGAATAAATGAAGTGTGTTTGGAGGAAGAATAAAAAGAATTGTGTTTGGAGGAGGAATAAAAGAGGTGTGTTTGGAGGAGGAATAAAAGAAGTGTGTTTGGAGGAAGAATAAAAAGAATTTTGTTTGGAGGAGGAATAAAAAGAAAGGTGATTGGAGGAGGAATAAAAGAAGTGTGTTTGGAGGAGGAATAAATGAAGTGTGTTTGGAGGAGGAATAAAAAGAAAGGTGTTTGGAGGAGGAATAAAAGAAGTGTTTGGAGGAAGAAAAAAAAGAATTGTGTTTGGAGGAGGAATAAAAAGAAAGGTGTTTGCAGGAGGAATAAAAGAAGTGTGTTTAGAGGAGGAATAAAAAGAAAGGTGTTTGGAGGAGGAATAAAAGAAGTGTGTCTGGAGGAGGAATAAAAGAAGTGTGTTTGGAGGAGGAATAAAAGAAGTGTGTTTAGAGGAGGAATAAAAGAAGTGTGTCTGGAGGAGGAATAAAAGAAGTGTGTTTGGAGGAGGAATAAAAAGAAAGGTGTTTGGAGGAGGAATAAAAGAAGTGTGTCTGGAGGAGGAATAAAAGAAGTGTGTTTGGAGGAGGAATAAAAGAAGTGTGTTTAGAGGTTGAATAAAAGAAGTGTGTTTGGAGGAGGAATAAAATACATGTTTGGAGGAGGAATAAATGAAGTGTGTTTGGAGGAGGAATAAAAAGAAAGGTGTTTGGAAGAGGAATAAATGAAGTGTGTTTGGAGGAGGAATAAAAAGAAAGGTGTTTGGAGGAGGAATAAAATAAGAGTGTTTGGAGGAGGAATAAAAGAAGTGTGTTAAGAGGAGGAATAAAATAACTGTATTTGGAGGAGGAATAAAAAGAAAGGTGTTTGGAGGAGGAATAAAAGAAGTGTGTTTGGAGGAGGAATAAAAGAAGTGTGTCTGGAGGAGGAATAAAAGAAGGGTGTTTGGAGGAGGAATAAAAGAAGTGTGTTTGGAGGAGGAATAAAAGAAGTGTGTTTGGAGGAAGAATAAAAAGAATTGTGTTTGGAGGAGGAATAAAAGAAGTGTGTCTGGAGGAGGAATAAAAGAAGTGTGTTTGGAGGAGGAATAAAAAGAAGTGTGTTTGGAGGAGGAATAAAAGTATTGTGTTTGGAGGAGGAATAAAAGAAGTGTGTTTGGAGGAAGAATAAAATAAGTTTTTGGAGGAGGAATAAAAGAAGTGTTTGGAGGAGGAATAAAAGAAGTGTGTTTGGAGGAGGAATAAAAGAAGTGTTTGGAGGAGGAATAAAAGAAGTGTGTTTGGAGGAAGAATAAAATAAGTTTTTGGAGGAGGAATAAAAGAAGTGTGTTTGGAGGAGGAATAAAAGAAGTGTGTTTGGAGGAAGAATAAAAAGAATTGTGTTTGGAGGAGGAATAAAAAGAAAGGTGTTTGGAGGAGGAATAAAAGAAGTGTGTTTGGAGGAGGAATAAATGAAGTGTGTTTGGAGGAGGAATAAAAGGAAAGGTGTTTGGAGGAGGAATAAAAGAAGAGGGTTTGGAGGAAGAATAAAAGAAGTGTGTTAAGAGGAGGAATAAAAGAAGTGTTTGCAGGAGGAATAAAAGAAGTGTGTCTGGAGGAGGAATAAAAGAAGTGTGTTTGGAGGAGGAATAAAAGAAGTGTGTCTGGAGGAGGAATAAAAGAAGTGTGTTTGGAGGAGGAATAAAAAGAAAGGTGTTTGGAGGAGGAATAAAAGAAGTGTTTGGAGGAAGAATAAAAAAGTGTGTTTGGAGGAAGAATAAAAGAAGTGTGTTTGGAGGAGGAATAAAAGAAGTGTTTGGAGGAAGAATAAAAAAGTGTGTTTGGAGGAAGAATAAAAGAAGTATATTTGTAGAAGGTATAAATGAAGTGTGTTTGGAGGAGGAATAAAAAGAAAGGTGTTTGGAAGAGGAATAAATAAAGTGTGTTTGGAGGAGGAATAAAAAGAAAGGTGTTTGGAGGAGGAATAAAATAAGAGTGTTTGGAGGAGGAATAAAAGAAGTGTGTTTGGAGGAGGAATAAAAGAAGTGTGTTTGGAGGAAGAATAAAAAGAATTGTGTTTGGAGGAGGAATAAAAAGAATTGTGTTTGGAGGAGGAATAAAAGAAGTGTGTTTGGAGGAGGAATAAAAGAAGTGTGTTTGGAGGAAGAATAAAAAGAATTGTGTTTGGAGGAGGAATTAAAAGAAGTGTGTTTGCAGGAGGAATAAATGAAGTGTGTTTGGAGGAGGAATAAAAAGAAAGGTGTTTGGAGGAGGAATAAAAGAAGTGTGTTAAGAGGAGGAATAAAAGAAGTGTTTGCAGGAGGAATAAAAGAAGTGTGTTTGGAGGAGGAATAAAAGAAGTGTGTCTGGAGGAGGAATAAAAGAAGTGTGTTTGGAGGAGGAATAAAAGAAGTGTTTGGAGGAGGAATAAAAGAAGTGTGTTTGGAGGAGGAATAAAAGTATTGTGTTTGGAGGAGGAATAAAAGAAGTGTGTTTGGAGGAGGAATAAAAGTATTGTGTTTGGAGGAGGAATAAAAGAAGTGTGTTTGGAGGAGGAATAAAAGAAGTGTGTTTGGAGGAGGAATAAAAGAAGTGTGTTTGGAGGAGGAATAAAAGTATTGTGTTTGGAGGAGGAATAAAAGAAGTGTGCTTGGAGGAGTAATAAAAAGAAAGGTGTTTGGAGGAGGAATAAAAGAAGTGTGTTTGGAGGAGGAATAAAAGAAGTGTGTTTGGAGGAAGAATAAAAAGAATTGTGTTTGGAGGAGGAATAAAAGAAGTGTGTTTGGAGGAGGAATAAAAGAA
>JAIVEL010000024.1:3417862-3590362 GCA_020466265.1 Siphamia tubifer
GTCATTAGGAACGGCTTGCAGCTGCGCAGTGCAGGACCATTCATCTATGTCACCTCCATAACCCGGTCAATGTCTTCCATCTCCCCAATCACCATAACCCGGACACTCATCATCACCACGGACTCTGGCCGTTTACTCCCAGGTTGTGTCTGTCTTGTCTTTATGTTGTACTTTTGTTATTAAATTATTTTGCCCTTCAGTACTGTGCAATGGAGTCCTCCTTCACCTCACCCCGATCCGTGACAGAATGGTCCTGCCACCATCTGGACTCCGCCAGTGCTGAAGGGACCCTTTTTGTTTTAGTTTTCCCCTGTCTGTTCCGTCTAAAGTCTGTCCAGTCTTGCGTTCTGTCCCGTTCCGAGTTTCTGGCTAGCGTTCCGTGTTTCTGGCTAGCGTTCCGTGTTTCTGGCTAGCGTTCCGTGTTTCTGGCTAGCGTTCCGAGTTTCTGGCTAGCGTTCCGAGTTTCTGGCTAGCGTTCCGAGTTTCTGGCTAGCGTTCCGAGTTTCTGGCTAGCGTTCCGAGTTTCTGGCTAGCGTTCCGAGTTTCTGGCTAGCGTTCCGAGTTTCTGGCTAGCGTTCCGAGTTTCTGGCTAGCGTTCCGAGTTTCTGGCTAGCGTTCCGAGTTTCTGGCTAGCGTTCCGAGTTTCTGGCTAGCGTTCCGAGTTTCTGGCTAGCGTTCCGAGTTTCTGGCTAGCGTTCCGAGTTTCTGGCTAGCGTTCCGTGCTTCTGGCTAGCGTTCCGTGCTTCTGGCTTTTTGTCTTGTCTTCTGGCTTTTTGTCTTGTCTTCTGGCTTTTTGTCTTGTCTTCTGGCTTTTTGTCTTGTCTTCTGGCTTTTTGTCTTGTCTTTTGGCTTTTTGTCTTGTCTTTTGGCTTTTTGTCTTGTCTTTTGGCTTTTTGTCTTGTCTTCTGGCTTTTTTGTCTTCTGGCTTTTTGTCTTGTCTTCTGGCTTTTTGTCTTGTCTTCTGGCTTTTTGTCTTGTCTTCTGGCTTTTTGTCTTGTCTTCTGGCTTTTTGTCTTGTCTTCTGGCTTTTTGTCTTGTCTTCTGGCTTTTTGTCTTGTCTTCTGGCTTTTTGTCTTGTCTTCTGGCTTTTTGTCTTGTCTTCTGGCTTTTTGTCTTGTCTTCTGGCTTGTTGTCTTGTCTTCTGGCTTGTTGTCTTGTCTTCTGGCTTGTTGTCTTGTCTTCTGGCTAGTTGTCTTGTCTTCTGGCTAGTTGTCCTGTCGCCTGGCGTTGTGTCTTTTCGTCGGTCTTGGTCTGTCGTTGGTCTGTCGTTGGTCATTTCTGTCTGTTCCTGTCCCTGACTCTTGCCCGTTGCTCGCTTCTGTCCTCTGTCCCTGCCTGTTGCCCGTGGTTGGCTTCTGTTCCCTGTCCCTGCCTGTTGCCCGTGGTTGGCTTCTGTTCCCTGTCCCTGCCTGTTGCCCGTGGTTGGCTTCTGTCCCCTGTCCCTGCCTGTTGCCCGTGGTTGGCTTCTGTTCCCTGTCCCTGCCTGTTGCCCGTGGTTGGCTTCTGTCCCCTGTCCCTGCCTGTTGCCCGTTGCCGGCTTCTGTCCCCTGTCCCTGCCTGTTGCCCGTTGCTGGCTTCTGTCCCCTGTCCCTGCCTGTTGCCCGTTGCTGGCTTCTGTCCCCTGTCCCTGCCTGTTGCCCGTTGCCGGCTTCTGTCCCCTGTCCCTGCTTGTTGCCCGTTGCTGGCTTCTGTCCCCTGTCCTTGCTTGTTGTTCGTTTCTGCCTGCCTGTTTCCTGTCCCTGCCTGTTGCCCGTTTCTTCGTTTTGTCTTGTTCCTGTCTAGCCAGAGTCCGTGGTGACCCCACCCAATCAGTCTCCTTGGTCCTCAGTCAGACCAGTCATGTTGCTCCTGCTACCGCTCTGCCCAGAGGGTACTCCGCCCAGGGGGTTTCCACACCGCCCTGCCCAGAAGGATGCCACACCGCTCTGCCCAGAGGGTACTCCGCCAGGGGGTTTCCACACCGCCCTGCCCAGAAGGGATTCCACACCGCTCTGCCCAGAGGGTACTCCGCCCAGGGGGTTTCCACACCGCCCTGCCCAGAAGGATGCCACACCGCTCTGCCCAGAGGGTACTCCGCCAGGGGGTTTCCACACCGCCCTGCCCAGAAGGGATTCCACACCGCTCTGCCCAGAGGGTACTCCGCCCAGGGGGTTTCCACACCGCCCTGCCCAGAAGGATGCCACACCGCTCTGCCCAGAGGGTACTCCACCAGGGGGTTTCCGCACCGCCCTGCCCAGAAGGGATTCCACACCGCTCCGCCCAGAGGGTACTCCGCCCAGGGGGTTTCCACACCGCCCTGCCCAGAAGGATGCCACACCGCTCTGCCCAGAGGGTACTCCGACCAGGAGGTTACCATGCCGCCCTGCTCGGAGAAGCTCTGGACAACGGGGGGGGGGTTGTGTTTTGTTTTTTTTTGTTTTTTAGGGGCTTCAGGAGCCGCCCCTTAGGGGGGGGGTACTGTCATGACCTCCGTTCCAGTGACCTTTCCCCCAATTTTCCACACTCACCTGGTCCTGCACTGCGCAGCTGCAAGCCGTTCCTAATCGGTGACTATTTAAGCGGTGAGGCTTGTAGCTGCCAGTGCAGGACCATTCATCTATGTCACCTCCATAACCCGGTCAATGTCTTCCATCTCCCCAATCACCATAACCCGGACACTCATCATCACCACGGACTCTGGCCGTTTACTCCCAGGTTGTGTCTGTCTTGTCTTTATGTTGTACTTTTGTTATTAAATTATTTTGCCCTTCAGTACTGTGCAATGGAGTCCTCCTTCACCTCACCCCGATCCGTGACAGAACTAAGCTAAACTGTAGTTTCTGTTCATATGTGACTTTAATCAAATCCAAAATTTAAATCCATGACACATGCTTGTGTTTGTGGGGGAACCACGTTTCCATATGTGAACTGTGGTTGCCATGGAAACGCCAGCTTCAGTCTGGCCAACCTGTAGCTTGAATTCATCAGCAGCCTGTGGGGTTTTTTGCAGACGTTTGTTTGGCGTTGCCAAAAATCTGTCTGTTCTGCAGAGTGTCTGACCTGAAACACATGTGGACACACAACCCACACCTTCACTGTAAAAAACACAATCACTCTGGGAATAAGATATGTATTTATTTATTTATTTCCATGTGAATCCATCATATTCCCAAATTGGAACCGTCTGTGATATTTTTTGTGTTTTTAGCCAAACAACACTGACTGTTTCTGCAAATACACTGTAAAAATGATCAATAATTAACAACAAAGTAGTAAAATAAAACAAATTCCCGCTGTCAAATGATTAATCACTGGGTTGCTTTGGAATAGTTTAGATTAAACATGATTAAATATGGTACCCTAGCACACTAGCTCCTCCTAGCATCAGTAAATCTAATGTTCTATCGTAGTAGCCTAGCCACACTAGCTCCTCCTAGCATCAGTAAATCTAATGTTCTATCGTAGTAGCCTAGCCACACTAGCTCCTCCTAGCATCAGTAAATCTAATGTTCTATCGTAGTAGCCTAGCCACACTAGCGCCTCCTAGCATCAGTAAATCTAATGTTCTATCGTAGTAGCCTAGCCACACTAGCTCCTCCTAGCATCAGTAAATCTAATGTTCTATCGTAGTAGCCTAGCCACACTAGCTCCTCCTAGCATCAGTAAATCTAATGTTCTATCGTAGTAGCCTAGCCACACTAGCTCCTCCTAGCATCAGTAAATCTAATGTTCTATCGTAGTAGCCTAGCCACACTAGCTCCTCCTAGCATCAGTAAATCTAATGTTCTATCGTAGTAGCCTAGCCACACTAGCTCCTCCTAGCGTCAGTAAATCTAATGTTCTATCGTAGTAGCCTAGCCACACTAGCTCCTCCTAGCGTCAGTAAATCTAATGTTCTATCGTAGTAGCTTAGCCACACTAGCGCCTCCTAGCATCAGTAAATCTAATGTTCTATCGTAGTAGCCTAGCCACACTAGCTCCTCCTAGCGTCAGTAAATCTAATGTTCTATCGTAGTAGCCTAGCCACACTAGCTCCTCCTAGCGTCAGTAAATCTAATGTTCTATCGTAGTAGCTTAGCCACACTAGCTCCTCCTAGCGTCAGTAAATCTAATGTTCTATCGTAGTAGCCTAGCCACACTAGCGCCTCCTAGCGTCAGTAAATCTAATGTTCTATCGTAGTAGCCTAGCCACACTAGCTCCTCCTAGCGTCAGTAAATCTAATGTTCTATCGTAGTAGCCTAGCCACACTAGCTCCTCCTAGCGTCAGTAAATCTAATGTTCTATCGTAGTAGCCTAGCCACACTAGCTCCTCCTAGCGTCAGTAAATCTAATGATCTATCGTAGTAGCCTAGCCACACTAGCTCCTCCTAGCGTCAGTAAATCTAATGTTCTATCGTAGTAGCCTAGCCACACTAGCGCCTCCTAGCGTCAGTAAATCTAATGTTCTATCGTAGTAGCCTAGCCACACTAGCTCCTCCTAGCGTCAGTAAATCTAATGTTCTATCGTAGTAGCCTAGCCACACTAGCTCCTCCTAGCGTCAGTAAATCTAATGTTCTATCGTAGTAGCTTAGCCACACTAGCGCCTCCTAGCGTCAGTAAATCTAATGTTCTATCGTAGTAGCCTAGCCACACTAGCTCCTCCTAGCGTCAGTAAATCTAATGTTCTATCGTAGTAGCCTAGCCACACTAGCTCCTCCTAGCGTCAGTAAATCTAATGTTCTATCGTAGTAGCCTAGCCACACTAGCGCCTCCTAGCGTCAGTAAATCTAATGTTCTATCGTAGTAGCCTAGCCACACTAGCTCCTCCTAGCGTCAGTAAATCTAATGTTCTATCGTAGTAGCCTAGCCACACTAGCTCCTCCTAGGGTCAGTAAATCTAATGTTCTATCGTAGTAGCCTAGCCACACTAGCTCCTCCTAGCGTCAGTAAATCTAATGTTCTATCGTAGTAGCCTAGCCACACTAGCTCCTCCTAGCGTCAGTAAATCTAATGTTCTATCGTAGTACCCTAGCCACACTAGCTCCTCCTAGCGTCAGTAAATCTAATGTTCTATCGTAGTAGCCTAGCCACACTAGCTCCTCCTAGCGTCAGTAAATCTAATGTTCTATCGTAGTAGCCTAGCCACACTAGCTCCTCCTAGCGTCAGTAAATCTAATGTTCTATCGTAGTAGCCTAGCCACACTAGCTCCTCCTAGCGTCAGTAAATCTAATGTTCTATCGTAGTAGCCTAGCCACACTAGCTCCTCCTAGCGTCAGTAAATATAATGTTCTATCGTAGTAGCCTAGCCACACTAGCTCCTCCTAGCGTCAGTAAATCTAATGTTCTATCGTAGTAGCCTAGCCACACTAGCTCCTCCTAGCGTCAGTAAATCTAATGTTCTATCGTAGTAGCCTAGCCACACTAGCTCCTCCTAGCATCAGTAAATCTAATGTTCTATCGTAGTAGCCTAGCCACACTAGCTCCTCCTAGCGTCAGTAAATCTAATGTTCTATCGTAGTAGCCTAGCCACACTAGCTCCTCCTAGCGTCAGTAAATCTAATGTTCTATCGTAGTAGCCTAGCCACACTAGCTCCTCCTAGCGTCAGTAAATCTAATGTTCTATCGTAGTAGCTTAGCCACACTAGCGCCTCCTAGCGTCAGTAAATCTAATGTTCTATCGTAGTAGCCTAGCCACACTAGCTCCTCCTAGCGTCAGTAAATCTAATGTTCTATCGTAGTAGCCTAGCCACACTAGCTCCTCCTAGCGTCAGTAAATCTAATGTTCTATCGTAGTAGCCTAGCCACACTAGCTCCTCCTAGCGTCAGTAAATCTAATGTTCTATCGTAGTAGCCTAGCCACACTAGCTCCTCCTAGCGTCAGTAAATCTAATGTTCTATCGTAGTAGCCTAGCCACACTAGCTCCTCCTAGCGTCAGTAAATCTAATGTTCTATCGTAGTAGCCTAGCCACACTAGCTCCTCCTAGCGTCAGTAAATCTAATGTTCTATCGTAGTAGCCTAGCCACACTAGCTCCTCCTAGCGTCAGTAAATCTAATGTTCTATAGTAGTAGCCTAGCCCCACTAGCTCCTCCTAGCGTCAGTAAATATAATGTTCTATCGTAGTAGCCTAGCCACACTAGCTCCTCCTAGCGTCAGTAAATATAATGTTCTATCGTAGTAGCCTAGCCACACTAGCTCCTCCTAGCGTCAGTAAATCTAATGTTCTATCGTAGTAGCCTAGCCACACTAGCTCCTCCTAGCATCAGTAAATCTAATGTTCTATCGTAGTAGCCTAGCCACACTAGCTCCTCCTAGCATCAGTAAATCTAATGTTCTATCGTAGTAGCCTAGCCACACTAGCTCCTCCTAGCATCAGTAAATCTAATGTTCTATCGTAGTAGCCTAGCCACACTAGCTCCTCCTAGCATCAGTAAATCTAATGTTCTATCGTAGTAGCCTAGCCACACTAGCTCCTCCTAGCATCAGTAAATCTAATGTTCTATCGTAGTAGCCTAGCCACACTAGCTCCTCCTAGCATCAGTAAATCTAATGTTCTATCGTAGTAGCCTAGCCACACTAGCTCCTCCTAGCATCAGTAAATCTAATGTTCTATCGTAGTAGCCTAGCCACACTAGCTCCTCCTAGCATCAGTAAATCTAATGTTCTATCGTAGTAGCCTAGCCACACTAGCTCCTCCTAGCATCAGTAAATATAATGTTCTATCGTAGTAGCCTAGCCACACTAGCTCCTCCTAGCATCAGTAAATATAATGTTCTATCGTAGTAGCCTAGCCACACTAGCTCCTCCTAGCATCAGTAAATATAATGTTCTATCGTAGTAGCCTAGCCACACTAGCTCCTCCTAGCATCAGTAAATCTAATGTTCTATCGTAGTAGCCTAGCCACACTAGCTCCTCCTAGCATCAGTAAATCTAATGTTCTATCGTAGTAGCCTAGCCACACTAGCTCCTCCTAGCATCAGTAAATCTAATGTTCTATCGTAGTAGCCTAGCCACACTAGCTCCTCCTAGCATCAGTAAATCTAATGTTCTATCGTAGTAGCCTAGCCACACTAGCTCCTCCTAGCATCAGTAAATATAATGTTCTATAGTAGTAGCCTAGCCACACTAGCTCCTCCTAGCATCAGTAAATCTAATGTTCTATCGTAGTAGCCTAGCCACACTAGCTCCTCCTAGCATCAGTAAATCTAATGTTCTATCGTAGTAGCCTAGCCACACTAGCTCCTCCTAGCATCAGTAAATATAATGTTCTATCGTAGTAGCCTAGCCACACTAGCTCCTCCTAGCATCAGTAAATATAATGTTCTATTGTAGTAGTCTAGTTTCACTCAATGTAACTTTTGTCTAGATTTTCCTGAAACTGGTCGACCAATCACAGTGAAGTATAGAGTCAGAGGGCGGGCCTAACAAAGTGATGCTGTAACGATTGGTAGAGAAACAAGTATAAACAACCATAGAAGAAGAACAACAACAGGTGTAGATTTCCTTTTATCACAGATGAGTGAAGAATGTGAGAAAACGTCAACAATCTTTAAATTGTTTTTACAGAAGCGACAACAGTCGTTCAGCTCCATAATCCACCATTTTGTTTAGTCATTCCTAACTTTCTCTGGACTCCTCCGTCAACTTTCAGTCGCTCTAACTACGTCATCCTAAAGATTACACTGATTGGTTGTAGTACCGTCCTATTACATACAGAGGAATTTAAAGACAACCTTTTAGCCCCGCCTCCTCTGACTATGAAGCATCACTAGACCCATACATGGAATGAATAGAGATAACACTGCTAGGCCAATATATTCATCTTTCATCCAAATTAATTGCATTTAATTTTTCAATGAGGTGAATTTGAATGAATCTGCACAGAAAGTGTTTGTGGGCAAGACATTAAATGTTAAGTGTTCTGCATTTATATAGTTCTTTTCCACCTTCATGGTGTTCAAAGCGCTTTACATTAGCCTCTCATTCACCTATTCACACACCAGTAGGTTTATAAGGTCAAAGGTCAGTCCTACTGGGGTTCTAAGCCAGGGTTCAGTGTCAGGGTTCAGTGATATGTGGACAGCCAGAGCCGGGATGCGAACCGCCAACCTCTCGGTCATTGGGCGACTCACTCTACCAACTGAGCCACAGCCGCCCATTAGCCTAGTGATAGCATTAGCCCACTTCTAGCATTAGCCTAGTGCTAGCATTAGCCCACTGCTGGCATTCATGAGTGCTAGAATTAGCATAATGCTAATATTAGCCTGGTGCTAATATTAGCCTAGTGCTACCATTAGCCTAGTGCTAGTATTAGCCTACTCCTAGCATTAGGGAATGCTAGCATTAGCAGAGTCAACTGTTCAGAAAAGGTGAGTCACATCAGCTAATTATCAACCAGTTCAAATCAGTGCACCAGAAACCCCGCCCCCTTGAAAAAATTTTTAAATAGACATCTCCCTTTCAAAATGTTAAACTGTGGGCCTGACCTTTCAAGGTCAAACTTTCACTGCAGGTTAAAGGTCATGGCGTAATTTTAAAGCCCATACAAGGTTTAGTTGGTCAGTGTGTATCTGCACTGGTTTATTAGTGACCTTTGACCTCTTAGGTCAACAATAGTAAGTATTGATGCAGTGACCTTTGACCTCTTAGGTCAACAATAGTAAGTATTGATGCAGTGACCTTTGACCTCTTAGGTCATCAATAGTAAGTATTGATGCAGTGACCTTTGACCTCTTAGGTCATCAATAGTAAGTATTGATGCAGTGACCTTTGACCTCTTAGGTCATCAATAGTAAGTATTGATGCAGTGACCTTTGACCTCTTAGGTCAACAATAGTAAGTATTGATGCAGTGACCTTTGACCTCTTAGGTCATCAATAGTAAGTATTGATGCAATGACCTTTGACCTCTTAGGTCATCAATAGTAAGTATTGATGCAGTGACCTTTGACCTCTTAGGTCATCAATAGTAAGTATTGATGCAATGACCTTTGACCTCTTAGGTCATCAATAGTAGGTCAGTGTGTATGTGTTGTCAGGTTGTTAAAGGGTTAATGACTCCAGTGAAGTAAGTGTTGAAGTCATGTAATAAGGAGAAGCAGATGTTCAGCCCAGAGGATATTATGTTTTTAATGTCACATGTTTTCACTTACGTAATCACATCAGTTCATTCACATAAATGTTTGAGCTCAGGCGTGTGTTCGTGTAAACATTAACGGAACCTGTTTTTAAGACCAACACGTACAAGTACTTCAATACTGTACTGAAGGAGATGTTTTAACATATCTGTACTTTACTGGAGTATTTGTTTTTCCTGCAACATTTTACTTTATACTCTTTACATTTATATAAATATTTGTACTTTATACTCTTTACATTTATATAAATATATGTACTTTATACTCTTTACATTTATATAAATATTTGTACTTTATACTCTTTACATTTATATAAATATATGTACTTTATACTCTTTACATTTATATAAATATATGTACTTTATACTCTTTACATTTATATAAATATTTGTACTTTATACTCTTTACATTTATATAAATATATGTACTTTATACTCTTTACATTTATATAAATATATGTACTTTATACTCTTTACATTTATATAAATATTTGTACTTTATACTCTTTACATTTATATAAATATATGTACTTTATACTCTTTACATTTATATAAATATTTGTACTTTATACTCATTACATTTATATAAATATTTGTACTTTATACTCATTACATTTATATAAATATTTGTACTTTATACTCATTACATTTATATAAATATTTGTACTTTATACTAATTTATTCATTCATTTTTATTTCTTTTTTAATATAGTTTGAATATTTGTAATAAATATTTTTAGTTTTATTTTAAAAAAAGTATTTTCACTCACTACCCAATGGTTTTACTTCATTACAAACTTGGTCCCCATAAGACATGGAAATGATACTGTGTGCATCGTAATACGTCATTGGCCGCCATCAAATCAGAAATGGACATTGTGTAACTATGCTAAAAACTATAAATCTCTAAAACAAAACAACTTTTTATTTATTTGCTTTTGTGTGTTTACATAACAATGCCACATACTAATGTTTAAGTAAGTCAGTGAACCTTTATCATCAGACATGTCATTTTCTTGTAGTTCTGGTATGAAAATGACATAACTAATCTGTTTAAGTGGGAGAATTTTCTAAATTTGTGATTGATTAAATGCTTCCTTTTCCCACAACTGACACATGTTTAACCAATATGGACCTGAGCTGGTTGACATGGGATAAAGGTGTTAACTCTTTTGACTTCTTCTACAGATAACACAGTTGAGTCAAGGTTTTGAGGGACTGTTGGGCCAAAGTATGTTCCTCCTGGATGCTCTCCATGTTCTACTTCCTTATTGTTGCCTGGACAACTGTGGCTCACATCACACAAGTCCCACATGTCTCCATTACTGTTCACATTATAGACAAATGAATACACAATTCATCACCCAAACAACTACATAATTAAGTTTTCAGACGACACAATCACTCTTAAGTCTATTGACACAGACCTCTGATGACTCTAGTCATCCGGTGTTAAATGTGAGTTTAAAAAAAGGAAATAATATTCAACCCCAGGTCAAACATGTTTTGGTAAATCTGAATGGGGAGCCAGTGCAGCATGTAAATATGTAGGGGTCGTATTTGGGGGGGTTACTCGTTAGCTGGGTATTACTGTTAGTTCATGTAGGTTTTATGTGTGGTGTACATGCATAATATTTATTTATTTTTAGTATTCTCAGAGGAATAGCTCTAACCGCAGAACTAGTCGAAGATGTTGAAGCATTACTCCAGTATCTTGAAAGGGCAGCTGCGCTAATTGGGCTTTACTGCAATGAAAGCAAGACCAAATACATCAACACTGCCGAAAGCCCAGAGATCTGAAAACTATCTCTGGAGTAACTATCAAAAGGGTGCACCATTTTAAATATCTTGGGGCGTGGATAATGGATTCTGAAAAGGACTTGAAGGAAACGTGAAGGACTTGAGGACTTCCAGAAGTTGCTAGCCTGGGCAGCTTGTATAACAAGCTCCAGAAGTTCTGGAATTCAAACCTGTCAAACGATTACAAAATGTTCCTCTTCCAGTATCTGGTTGATCCAGTCCTTTATGGAGCAGAGACCTGGACCCAAACACTAACAACTCAAAGGAGGCTAGATGGGACATACACAAACCTTCTTCATCGGGTCCAGAACATTCACTGGTCAGAGCACGCAACAAAAGAAAGGATGGATGGAACCCCACCTTCAGACACTAATGCGCCGTCATTTGCTGGACACGGTCAAAGAGCAGAGAACAAACTTATATCCTCCTGCTGCTTTGGAACCAAAAGATCCCAATTCACAATTAAAAGGTGACTTACCCACAAATGTGATCTCGGGACTCAAGCATCGAAATGAGTGAAGTAAACCAGGTCATGTGACTGAACTGTACGGCAGTCTGTTGTTGCGAACATCTCGGCCTTGGATGATGATGATGATGATGATGATGATGATGATGATGATGACGTACTAACAATGGTTGTTTGTTTGTGAAGGGACGGCTGAATGCAAACTCTATCATACCTATGTTTACATGTTTTCTTGTTAAATATAAATGTTTTTGTTTGTCTCTTTGTGGTCCTTATATCTGTTGCATTGATCTGTTGTTAATTTTGAATCCACACTCATGTCCACACATTTCTCTCCTGTAGAAACCATAAACCATATTTCCATCACTATTCTCAGAAATTCTTCTGCACAATCATGTGGAAAACTTTCATCTCATTCTTATCTCACTCTGATTCTCAGATTGATGACCAATGGTGTCATGTCCATTTTAAAATCAAGGGCCATGGAGGGAAAACGGTATTCAACCGCTGATGCTGGTATGGATGACACCATCATAAAAAGTTCATTCCCATAATTCCATTAAAAATGGTTCATAGGATATAGATACATGGGCCATGTTGTTGAAAATACAATACTGTGATGAAATGGTCGGTGTAATGCTTTGCGGTATATTATTCACATTTCAGATTTGACATGGAAGGACAAATGGCTTGACATTTGTCCATGCTAAGTTAAAGAATTGACTTAAAGTTCAATTTAGTTTTTACACTTGGAGTTGGACTGAACCGTGGGCGCAGGGGCTTACAAATAAAGTTACGCAATAGTTTCCATACAGCGAGTTCTGACGTCATGAGTGAAATAACATGCAATGTATATAATCAACCTTTGTATTACTTTTTATTGTAAATACATTTTATTGTAAATATTTTTTATAGGATTGAGCAGTGGCGGCTGGCCAATAGAGGGCGCTCGGGCGCTAGCCCTCCGCTCCCCCTGCTCCCGGTGTTTTTCATTTTCAAAAATGAATATTTTCCAAATAAACAATAATCACTTATTTTGAGGACCGTGTTTTTAACTTTGCAATGATATGCATATACAAAATATAAAAAGAATTTTCAGCAAAAATAGTTTCATGCTCATCTCTTCTGTGTCAGTGAGCAGCCAATGTCCGACAAGAGATTCAATATAGCAACAAAAATGTATCCAATCAGCGTCGTCAAATCTGATACCCATATCGCCCCAAGCCAAATGTGCTCTATGGGAGTAGGTACGATATATGTGACGATGGCAATGACAATGATGGACGACTCGAACAGCGATGTCAATTCAATTTGATTCCTTCTTCAACATCCTTTTGAGAGGAGAACATTGGTTGAAAAACGACATGTAACACAGCGAGGCCCAGATCAGCCTAACATTAAAATAAGCCAACAAGCCAGCGGGAAAGGTAAAGTTTATACAAGAGGCTTCTCTCATAACGTACAGCAGGAAGGCTTGGCTAGCTGCATGCAGTCAGGCATCCAGCTAGCATTTTGTTTCCAATGTTTGCACTTCAAAACGGCTGGGACAGATACGGCATGGACTGTAACAGGAGTAAGAGATATCAAACATTTATCTGAGAAAGTTAAAAAAACATGAGGGTACGAGGGCACATATGGAGAACACGGTCAAGCTAACGATGCTAGGCAGAGCTAACATCGCTATATAACTGGATGAAGGGCACAGGCTGGGTGTGAGGAGGAACAATGAAGAGGTGGACAGGAACCGGCACATTTTGTCAAAGATAATCGACTGTGTTAAATTCTGTGGGACATTTGAGCTGGCTTTGCATGGCCACGATGAGACTGTATCTTCAGACAACCCCGAGGTTTTTAGGGGCTTAGTGGATTTGGTCGTTTCGCTTGATACCGTCCTGGAGGAGCACCTGAAGACAGCGACAGTTTTTAAAAGCACCTTGAAATCCGTGCAGAACTAGCTGCTGGACTGCATGCTGTCAGTACTCAAGACCCACATTCTGGAGGAAGTAAAAAGTGCAGATTATCTTACTATTCAGGCTGATGAGATGACTGACATTTCCACCCGCTGCCAGTTGGTGCTTGTGCTGAGGAACATTGACACTCGTCACAACGTATAGGAGCGTTTTTTTGAGTTCATCCTCCCTCCTGGACACGAGAGTGGGCTGATGGCGCTGCAGTAATGAGGGGAGCCACAGGTGGAGTGGATGTGGATGCAGGTGCACACTTCATTCACTGCTATGCCATCAGATTAACCTCATCATGCAGCAGTAACATCATCCATCCTCAGAGTCAGGAGCTTTTTTTCAGACCTCGGTAGATTTGCTGCATTCTTCTCCCACTCATTCAAATGAACCGCTGTGCTGGACCAAATTGTGGCTCACAGACTTCCAGGAACTTCAGCAACCAGATGGAACTTTCATAGTGGTGCTGTTAACACAGTGTTTGAACACAAGGAGGACGTCATCAAGTGTTTCCAAACCATTAGAGACTCTGGTAACTTTGAGCCAATCACTGTCAGAGAGGCAGGGGGCGTTGTTTAACCAAGTGCAGAAGACGAACATGGACTCGGTCTACATCACAAGAGTCATCCAGATGTTCACCAACAGCATGCAAAAGATCAGGTGACTAATTATTTAATATATGTGACCCCCCACCAGTAAACCAGGCATAAGTGTGTGTAAATCCAAACAGAGTTATGTGTGTATCTTGGTAGAGTGGAAACTAAGGTTTAAGATGGTGAAAAAATGATGTTTCTATCACAAGTAGAACCAAAGTTATGGTCATTTTAATATCCACATTTGGACATATTTTACAATTTGCATATTTTTAGATATTGTCCGTTAAAGTTTTGGACTGTTTTGGGGTAGGAAGTCCTTAGCAACGCATAATAATTTGTATCCGATTGACACAAATTGTTGACAGATGTTAAAGGACACTCTGATGGACATGTCACAGAAGTTTTATATATTATAATAATAGGACAGAAGTGTGACGTATTATAATCATTTGGCTTACACCATTGGACAGAACATTCAATATAAGCTTTTACCTCGTACCAAACACTTGGGTGTTTACCCACGGAACGGAGATCGTTTTGTTCGGCGAAAAGAGGTGGAAGTCGTCTTTGTCTTTGCTCAGCAATACCTGAACTTTTGTCACCGCTTAAATAATTGACTCAATAAACACCTTTATTGATTGGATTTCAATGTAATGACCACAGGAAGTGAACATAGAGGTGTTAAGGTACCGTTTTTTGATAAGGTGTAAACACTAATAACAAATCACCTTCCAGCCTAAATTTGGCTGTAGCTCTGAACGACTCAGTGCGACTTATGCCTGGTTTGGTGGTGGCAGGTCACATTTGTGTAATAAATGTGTCAAGTATATTAGTTTTTTAAAGAGTGGCTGTGGATGCTAACTGATGTTTCTGATTAGGGAGGAAACAGCAGCACTCCACAAAGAGGAGGAGGACATTTGGACAGGGACAACAGCAGCAGGTGTCTTCAGAGGTAAGCTGTAATATAACAGTCCTGTTTACATGACACCCAGCAGGTATTTTTACCATTTTCTTTTTTTAATCTATTGTTATGTAAATTATTATAAGCTATATTTTTGGTCTGCCATTCCATTCCAGTGTTCGTTATTCTGTTGTATTTAATCACTGTGCAGCTACTGAGGAAGGCAGACACTGCACATGGAACCTCATATTCAGATTAGGATCAGTATTAAAAAGTGAATAAAAGTGCTCCATATAAAACACCTCAATCAGGATGAAACCCAATGAAATTTAATTCAGTTTCCCAGGGGTAGAATGTGTGTGAGACGGTACTTCTGATTAAATCTGGTGGCACCTGTAAACACTTGATCAGAATAGATCGTTGACCTGAGACCTTGATTTTATTGGAATGATTTCAATCCAAATGAATGCATGTAAACGTGGCTAGTGATCTCATCTTTTACTAGAATACTGATGACATTATTTACTATGTGTACCTTTGTTATTATTATGTATGTGTCATGTCATAGGTATGCTGTACCATTCTGAACCATGCCAAAGACAGGTTTTCATTTAGCCAGCACCTCATCAGTGCCACTCTGCTTCATGGAGACTTGTTTGTGCAACACACTGCACAGTTCCCAGATGCAGCGCTGCAAACTACCATGGAGGCCTACCCTATGGTGAACGGAGCTACCCCTCATCTACGAAAACCATGACTTCAAGGCCTGCGATGGTGCACTGACTCTGTTCCAGTTTTTCATGGAGAATAACCTTCAGGACACATTGACAAAATCCTCACCACCACACCGATGACAACAGCCCAATCAGAAAGATGCTCCTCTACTTTAAAAACAATCCAAACTTTCCTGGGGAACACCATGACGCAGGATCACCTGCTCTGGCCATGCTCTCAATGGAGAAAAAACGTGTCAGGAACATTCCTGACTTTAATAAGAGGGTCATTGAGCACTTTACCACACAGAAAAAATAACCCACGTATTCACAACAGTAATGGTACCCTGACCTTAAAGGACAACTGGGACACACTTCATGTCAGCCTCCACAGCTTTGGGTCCCTAAAAGTAAATACTGGATCAAATCAGAGGAGAAGCTGCTCAGTTAACTGGCTGCTAACCAAACAGCTATGGCCTCTGTTATGTTGAAAATATAATAGGTTCATGAGGGAAGGAGCTGGTGGATGTTCTGAAGCATGTTTTGTAATATTTTCAACATAGAAGAGGCCACACTCGCAGTTAGAAAAGGATGCCCCCATCACTGCTGTGCACAGTGTCAGGAAGCCTGGTCTAGGTCACAGGTCAGGGGTCATTATCTAGATTGTTCACTCAAATATTAAAGTCATCAAAATAGTTGCAGATTGTATTTTTCTTGATTTGCTAATTGACAAATCAGTTAATTGTGGCAGTTCTGATCATATTACTGACGTTTATCATAAATGACTGTACAGCATGTTTCTGTTTCAGTGTTTCTTCATATATTTAACATGTAGTAATACTATTGCATCACCGATTTACTTCTAATGCACTGTTTCATGTGTTAAGCAAAATCTAAAAAGGTACAAATGTGTAGTAAGTCATGTATTGTGGTTGTGCAATATGTTGTCTTGTTATGTCTTCTGTAAATAATGCCTCAAGTTATTAATATTGGCATTAAATATTTTTTCACAGAGCACTGATATCCTGATATTTCTGTTGAGATGGTTACTGAAACTGACATGATATGGCACTGCCCCACCTAGAATATTTTTCACCAGCCTCATGGCTGTCAAATCTCCGTCCACAGATGGAAATCCGTCAAAAATGAAATTTCTCTTCCGTCAAATTCCGTCAAATCTATCCACTGACCGAAAAAAAAATTTCAAGCTTTATTTTGGTCGAAAACCACCACAAAACCCTTTCCTTTTTCTGGTTTATTTGATTTTATTTGGACCTGAAGAAGACCTATTTAGGTCTGGGATTACCACTGGGATTGAGCTACGTTAACAGCTGTTGACAAAGCAGTCCATCTCAAAGGAACCCCTTCATGAGGGGGTTAGGTGAAGGAAGGACTCAGATGCTCAGTGCTGAAGGAAGAACAGATTCAATAACAATATCCAAAAGTCAAACTGCAAGCAATTTCAAAGGCTTCACCATCCCTCACAACCGCCTCCCCTGGTGGCCGCCTCCCCACACGACGTCTGAGGCAAGTTTCAGCCAAATCGGTGTTCGTATGTCTGAACTACAGCTATTTTAATAAAAGTTCATTTCTAGGGGGCGCTATAGTACAATATCAGAATGTCTTTAGTTAAATGGACGTAGACCTGGGACATAGACGTCTGTGTCAAATTTCAGCCAAATCGGTGTTCGTATGTCTGAGCTGAAGCAATTTATGTAGCGGTAATTTTCCTGAAATGATTGCAAACTTTGCGACAGCGTAGCAAAAAAAACGATGCAACTTTTCCAACTAAATTGAATAACTATTGAAGCCACATGAACACATGTAGTGATTTTCATAGCTCTAACTTCACTAGGTCGTGATCTGGCCTAATACAAACTATTTCACCTTTCCTAGGTGGCGCTGTAGACACATTTCTAAACTGACTTTTACAAAACTTATAAATACTTGCAATTTTTCAAACTTCTGAGGTGTGTGCAAAAATTGGGGAGTTTTCATGCATGTTCAGGGGGTCAAACTAGAGGTCAAAGGGCAGAGGAAAAAAATAAATAATAATAATAAATACATAAATAATAAGAAAGAAAGAAAAATTCACAAACCAAGCAAGAACAATATAGCGTTTTTCTGACCCCCCCGAACTCACCCCCAAATAAAATCTTTTGACTTTCCCCATGTCCCTAGGGGGTCAGAGGTCACATTTGACACACTTTCACTCATGTCAGTGACCCTGAGTGGGCGTGGCCCATAGACTCCCATTCATTCTGAGCAGGAACAAGTATGCGGTGCGTGTGTGTGACGAGCACATGCTCGGACACGGTTCGCTACCGTGAATGTGTGAGTGTGTGTGAGTGGTGCGAGTCGTCCCTGGTGACCGCGCCCCGGCATATTTGGTCACCTGACCATCACAGCTGACTCAATAGGCCTTGCGCCGACGTTGTCCGCGGCGAAGACCTAATAAAGACCAAGACGCAGACAGAAAGAACACTGGGGGTAGATCAGCCAGAGTCTGTAGTGGATGGAATGTGTGGGTTATGGAGGAGACAAACTGAATGGTCCCGCCCCGCCAACCACAGCCTCACTGCTTATGTAGTTGCAGATCAGCAACGGCTTGCACCTGCGCAGTGCGGGCCAGGTGATCTGGACTGGATCTGGGGCAAAGGTCGTGGCAGGGTGTGACATCAACCCTATTAAGCTACATGTAGTTAACCTTTGATATGAGAAGTTGACATTTTCAAAAGTCTTAAAAATTTGGACACATAAGTACGATTTATGTCAGTTTGAAATCAAACACATTCGGTAACATTTATTCTGTCTATGTTACAAAAATAATTTAGGGTGAGCAGAAAATGAGGACACATCTTTCTGTGGGTGTAGTATTCCTTTAACTACACTGTGTGTTTTCCCAGTGTGTGTTTATTTGGTGTGTGTGTGTGTGTGTGTGTGTGTGTGTGTGTGTGTGTGTGTGTGTTAGGCTTGGCACAGTTTTAGGAAAAACCTGCACCGTGCAGAACACCTGCTGCGGTGTGATACGCATGTCAACCGCGGCATCCGCTTTCGCATAAAAATACTAGTAGCCGAATACCTGTATGTCATAGAGCATGAGACGGGGGGGTTCACTCCCATCCCACTCCCATTGGGAAAAAAGAGACTGTTCACAAGACTAGCTGTCCATCCATGTGTCCTGTATGCGGCACTCGTGGCCACGCCCATGTAGTGTGAGTCCTAGGGTGGTTGGAGAGAGAAAAAAAAACAACTCTAGTACATTTGTAGGGGGCGCTATAGTACAAAATGTCTTTAGCTAAATGGATGTAGACCTGGGATATGGACGTCTGAGTCAAACTTCAGCCAAATCGGTGTTCGTATGTCCTGAGAAGGTAAACATGCCTGATGTAAACTCATAGCATTAGCCGTAATGCTACTACTGCATTCACAGGGTATTTTAGCCAATTCACCACTGTTTATGAAGCTCTATGTGCCTCCATTACCCATCATCCCTCTGTCTCTATTACCCCTATCCCCCTCTCTCTATTGCCCCTATCCCTCTCTCTCTATTGCCCCTATCCCTCTCTCTCTCTATTACCCCTATCCCTCTCTCTCTATTACCCCTATCCCCCTCTCTCTATTACCCCTATCCCTCTCTCTCTATTACCCCTATCCCTCTCTCTCTATTACCCCTATCCCTCTCTCTATATTGCCCCTATCCCTCTCTCTCTATTGCCCCTATCCCTCTCTCTCTATTACCCCTACCCCTCTCTCTCTCCCTGTGCTCCATCATAAATACTCCATGTTGTCAGTTTACACCATCGTTAGCTTCCTCCTTACGTTGGTTCTTCACATTTTTGCTAAAAAAAACTTTTTATTGTGATTAATTTATTTATTGACATCCTGATATTTTATCATTTATATAAAGTATGATTAGTGTCTAACGTCCATGTTGACCTTTGACACAGGTGGCTCATGGGATTTGAAATTAACCATTTATACTCCACGCCTAAAATACGACATTAGACAATAAAGGCATTCTCTTCTTATAATAAAGGCATTCTCTTCTTATAATAAAGGCATTCTATTCTTTATAATAAAGGCATTCTCTTCTTATAATAAAGGCATTCTATTCTTTATAATAAAGGCATTCTCTTCTGATAATAAAGGCATTCTATTCTTTATAATAAAGGCATTCTCTTCTGATAATAAAGACATTCTATTCTTTATAATAAAGGCATTCTCTTCTTATAATAAAGGCATTCTATTCTTTATAATAAAGGCATTCTCTTCTTATAATAAAGGCATTCTATTCTTTATAATAAAGGCATTCTCTTCTGATAATAAAGACATTCTATTCTTTATAATAAAGGCATTCTCTTCTTATAATAAAGGCATTCTATTCTTTATAATAAAGGCATTCTCTTCTTATAATAAAGGCATTCTATTCTTTATAATAAAGGCATTCTCTTCTGATAATAAAGGCATTCTATTCTTTATAATAAAGGCATTCTCTTCTGATAATAAAGGCATTCTCTTCTTATAATAAAGGCATTCTATTCTTTATAATAAAGGCATTCTCTTCTTATAATAAAGGCATTCTATTCTTTATAATAAAGGCATTCTATTCTTTATAACAAAGGCATTCTCTTCTTATAATAAAGGCATTCTATTCTTTATAATAAAGGCATTCTCTTCTTATAATAAAGGCATTCTATTCTTTATAATAAAGGCATTCTCTTCTGATAATAAAAACATTCTATTCTTTATAATAAAGGCATTCTCTTCTTATAATAAAGGCATTCTATTCTTTATAATAAAGGCATTCTCTTCTTATAATAAAGGCATTCTATTCTTTATAATAAAGGCATTCTCTTCTGATAATAAAGGCATTCTATTCTTTATAATAAAGGCATTCTCTTCTGATAATAAAGACATTCTATTCTTTATAATAAAGGCATTCTCTTCTTATAATAAAGGCATTCTATTCTTTATAATAAAGGCATTCTCTTCTTATAATAAAGGCATTCTATTCTTTATAATAAAGGCATTCTCTTCTGATAATAAAGACATTCTATTCTTTATAATAAAGGCATTCTCTTCTTATAATAAAGGCATTCTCTTCTTATAATAAAGGCATTCTATTCTTTATAATAAAGGCATTCTCTTTTTATAATAAAGGCATTCTTGTCATGTTCTGTTCCTTGTGTTTTCTGTTTTCTTCTCTGTCTGTGTGTGTCTGCTCTATGTTCTCCCTGTGTTTCACCTTTCACCTCATTCTGTTTTCCCTTCTTGATGTGATTATGCTCCTCACCTGATGGACCCAGGTGTGTCCATCAGGTGAGGAGCATATAAGCCCACATTCTGGTCTGAAACCTCTGCCAGATTATCATGACCTGTCCTCTGATTCTCCAGCATTCTGTATCTCCTGTATTTCCGTGTACCAGTCCCGTTTCTGTCCGACCTCAGTTTTCTGCCTGTTGTCCCTGTCTGTCTCTGAACCTGGTCCGGAACCCGTTAAGCCTTTCGCCGCCTGCCCTGACCCTGGAACGTACACCGACCCTGATATCTGCTGCCTCCCCCGACCCCGAAACAAACCCCGACTACGAGCCTCGCCACCAGCCCCGACCGTGGACCAGAACCGGTGTGATTCCAGTCCCGCTCCCGGACCTGAGGAAGACCTCCGGGCCCGGCTTGGATAAGTACAGCCCAGCTCCAAGAGACTTTAACAAGGACCTGTCCTCACTCCTCTGTGTTGTTATTCTAACCTGTGTGAGAATAAAATATTGTTTGGACTTTTACACACGCCTCCTGTTTTGCGCTTGGGTTTCCCGTGGTCCGTTACAGTATAATCTGGCCAACATGAACCCAGCAGAACTTGAGGCGTTGTTAGCTACAGTCCGTGGACAGAGTGAGGTATCTACCCAGCACAGTGAAGCTCTGAATGTTTTGGCCACAGGAATGAAGGAGCTTGGATCAGCCATCTCGGAAGTCCGGGCTCAGCTGCATTCCATGGATGTGCGATTCCCTCCACAGACTCCGCCATCGGGGGCTCCTCCAGCAGGGAGCGCGGCAGCACCGACCCCAGTCATCACCACCCCCTCTCCGGTGACAACTACGGCGGTCAGCGGTGCATCTCGGGAACCCCACATGCCCACGCCAGTCAGGTATCAGGGTGACCTGGGGTTATGTGGTCAGTTCCTCCATCAATGTGCACTAGTGTTTAGTCAACAACCTCTCAGTTACGCCACAAGTGAGTCTTAAGTCAGCCTTTGTTATGAGTTTGCTTTCTGGACAGGCGGCAGCTTGGGCATTGGCTGTTTCCACCCAGCGTCCAGAGCTTTGGACAGACTATGACCTATTGATCAATGAAATGTTATTGGTTTTTGATCACCCCGTTAGGGGCAGACAGGCAGAAACCCAGCTACTGTCTTTGAGGCAGGGAGAGGCCCCGGTCGCTCAGTATGCAATCACCTTCCGGATTGCGGCAGCCGACTGTGGCTGGGAGGATAAGGCGCTACGAGCCCTGTTCCGCAGGAGTCTGAACGCCGAACTCAAGGACAAGTTGGCGCTACGTGATGACCCCACTTCCCTGGAGAAGTTAATACACCTGACGATACTGCTGGACAATCGGCTGAGGGAGCGAATGAGGGAGCGAGAAGAATCTAGCTGCCCTTCCAGGACGTCATCTGCTCCACCCCGCAGATTACAACACACCGAAGGGGAATCCAGGTCGATGGTACGAACCAAGCTTACTCAGCAGGAACGGGACCGTCGATGGAAGGAGAATCTGTGTCTGTACTGCGGTGGCTCTGGACACTACCTTCGGGAGTGTCCGTTAAAAGATCAGGCTCAGTATTAAAGGGGGGCATTCTACTGAGCCGATCTACTTCTTCTGCCCCCATCTCCCGTCCTCTGTTTCATGTTTTGCTCCGTCCCAAGGGTGAAGCCATCTCGCAGTCCGTGTTCATCGACTCCGGGGCGGACAGTAATCTTATGGATTCAGGTCTGATTAAGAGATTAGGGGTTACTATCAGTCCCCTTAAAGAACCCATAGTGGCCCATGCCTTGGATGGCCATCTTCTGGCAAAGATCACACACCAGACTGAGCCGGTGTCAATGATCACCTCTGGCAATCATGTCGAAACTGTTCAATTTCATGTTCTAGACTCACCTGAGATTCCGGTCATCCTCGGTTACCCATGGCTCTGCCGGCATAACCCGCACCTGGATTGGCAGAACGGGACCGTACTAAGCTGGGGTAAGAACTGTGAATCCCTCTGTCTCCAACAGAAAGAGCTGACGGCTAGTCCAGTCCCTTCACCTACTCCAGCAGACCTGATCCATGTTCCTGCCGTGTACCTGGACTACAAGGAGGTGTTCAGCAAAGCCAAGGCGACATCTCTACCTCCCCATCGAGAATATGACTGCTGTATTGACCTCTTACCAGGTACCACCCCTCCTAAGGGGAGATTATACTCGCTTTCCGCTCCAGAGCGAGAAGCGATGGATACATATATTAAAGATGCTCTTGCCGCCGGTATCATCCGACCCTCCTCCTCTCCAGCGGGGGCGGGGTTTTTCTTTGTGGATAAGAAGGACAAGACATTGTGACCCTGCATTGATTACAGAGGTCTTAATGATATCACTGTTAAGAACCAATATCCACTGCCACTCATCTCCTCTGCGTTTGAACTCCTTCAGGGGGCCACCATCTTCAGAAAATTGGACTTAAGAAATGCATACCATCTGGTACGCATCAGGGATGGAGATGAGTGGAAGACTGCATTCAACACCCCTACTGGACATTATGAATATTTAGTTATGCCCTTTGGTTTAACCAATGCTCCTGCTGTGTTCCAGAACCTCATTAATGAGGTCCTAAGAGACATGTTAAACCAATTCGTGTTTGTGTATCTCGATGATATCCTGATTTTTTCTCGTTCTGAACAGGATCACCTCCACCATGTTCAGCAGGTTCTCCAGAGACTCCTCCAGAACTCATTGTTTGTCAAGGCTGAGAAGTGTGAATTCCATGTTCCGACGGTCTCGTTCTTATGATATATTGTGGGTCAGAACCAGCTCAAGATGGATCCTTCCAAGGTAGCAGCAGTCACTGATTGGCCGATTCCTGAGACCCGTAAGCAGCTCCAACATTTCCTGGGGTTTGCCAACTTTTATCGCAGATTCATACGTGGTTATAGCACTATCGCTGCTCCCCTTAGCGCTCTAACCTCATCCAAGGTCCCCTTCCGATGGAACCGGGAGGCAGACCTGGCCTTCCGGAAGTTGAAGGAACTCTTTAGTTCCGCTCCTATCCTCCAGTTCCCTGACCCTGACAGACAGTTCGTGGTCGAGGTGGATGCATCCAACATTGGAGTGGGAGCAGTACTATCTCAGAGAAATAACCATGATAACAAAATGCACCCATGTGCCTTCTTTTCCAGACGGTTGTCCCCCGCTGAAAGAAACTACGACATTGGGAATCGAGAGTTGCTGGCGGTGAAACTAGCTCTCGAGGAATGGAGACACTGGCTGGAAGGAGCTAAGGAGCCATTCATCGTTTGGACTGATCATAAGAACCTGGAGTATCTTAGAACCGCCAAGAGACTCAACTCCAGGCAAGCCCGATGGTCATTATTTTTTAATCGTTTCAGTTTTTGTCTCTCCTACTGCCCAGGGTCTCGCAATATTAAACCTGATGCCCTATCGCGGCAGTTTCTCTCCTCAGAGGAGGAGGAAGGGTTGGAAGAATCCATTCTTCCCAAGACAACCATAGTCACCGTTATTAGATGGGATGTGGAGGAACGAATCAAGGCAGCTCTGGAGGAGGAACCTGGACCCAGCAACTGTCCGGATACTCACCTGTTTGTTCCTCTTCGTTTCAGAAGCGAACTCTTGCTGTGGCTCCATGGTTGCAACCTGACCTGCCACCCTGGCATTAATCGAACCCTGGAAGTGGTAAAGAGGAGGTTTTGGTGGCCCTCATTGAAAGAGGACGTCACCAGATATGTTAATGCCTGTTCTGTCTGTTCTCAGAATAAGTTCTCCAGAAGCATGCCTGCGGGACAGCTCCGGTCCCTACCCATACCCCACCGTCCGTGGTCCCACATCGCTCTAGATTTCGTCACGGGTCTACCCCCGTCTGAGGGTAACACTGTGATCCTCACCATAGTGGACAGATTCAGTAAGATGGCCCACTTTGTTCCTATGCCCAAACTCCCCTCTGCTAAAGAGACAGCTCAGACTGTTCTTCAAAACGTTTTTAGAATCCATGGTATTCCCTCCGAGGTCACGTCCGACAGAGGCCCACAATTTACTTCCTCCTTCTGGAGGGAGTTTTGTCACCTCCTTGGGGCTTCGGTCAATCTCTCTTCTGGGTTTCATCCTCAGACAAACGGTCAATCCGAAAGAGCCAATCAGGAGTTGGAATCCCTGCTTCGGTGTGTGACGTCCAAGGACCCTGGACAGTGGTCCAAGCATCTCCTGTGGGTAGAATATGCACACAACACTCTGGTCAACTCTTCTACCGGCCGGACCCCATTCGAGGTGGGTAATGGTTACCTACCTCCCCTGTTCCCTGATTCGGACATTAACTCATGCTCTCCCTCTGTAGAGACCTTCCTCAAGAAGTGTAGGAGAGTGTGGAGAGACGCTCGGGCCTCCCTGCTGCAATCGGTAAAGAAGCAAGCAGTTCAGGCCAACAAAAAGAGGTCTCTAGGGCCCACATATAAGGTGGGACAGAAGGTTTGGTTGTCCACCAAAGACCTTCCTTTAAGAACAGAGTCTAAGAAACTCTCTCCCAAATTCATCGGCCCATTTTCTATTGAGAAGATAATCAATCCTGTAGCGGTAAGACTAACCCTTCCTCCATCCTTGAAGATTCATCCATCTTTTCATATTTCCAGAATTAAGCCTGTCTCCCAGAGTCCGTTAATGGTTCCCTCCCAGTCTCCACCTCTCCCCAGGATGATCGACGGCGCACCAGCCTACACGGTCCGGAGGCTACTAAAGTCCAGACGATGGGGGAGAGGTCTTCAGTATCTGGTGGACTGGGAGGGTTACGGACCCGAAGAAAGGACCTGGGTACCGGCCCGACAGATTCTGGACAAAAGGCTCATTAGCCAGTTTCACGCCTCCCACCCAGGACAACCCTCCAACTCCAGATGCCTGAGGTTACCCCCTGTTGACATCCCGGACCCCCCATCTAGTGAAGAGGAGGAGTCTGAGGTTCCCATGGACGAAGACGAGGAGGGGATGTCTGAGCATCCAGGGGTTCACCTGCTAGAGGATGGGGAGGGGGTGGAAGAGATGACCTGGGAGGATTACGAGGAGGGGGGTGTTGAAATGGATTCGGATGCCTCTGAAGAGTTCTAGCCCTCCTCCACACCCCCCACCACCCTCCCGTGTCTTGTTTGTTTTGTTCTGTTTTTTTTTTTGTTGTGGAACGTCAGGAGACGTTCCTTGGGGGGGGGTTCTGTCATGTTCTGTTCCTTGTGTTTTCTGTTTTCTTTTCTGTCTGTGTGTGTCTGCTCTATGTTCTCCCTGTGTTTCACCTTTCACCTCATTCTGTTTTCCCTTCTTGATTTGATTATGCTCCTCACCTGATGGACCCAGGTGTGTCCATCAGGTGAGGAGCATATAAGCCCACATTCTGGTCTGAAACCTCTGCCAGATTATCATGACCTGTCCTCTGATTCTCCAGCATTCTGTATCTCCTGTATTTCCGTGTACCAGTCCCGTTTCTGTCCGACCTCCGTTTTCTGCCTGTTGTCCCTGTCTGTCTCTGAACCTGGTCCGGAACCTGTTAAGCCTTTCGCCGCCTGCCCTGACCCTGGAACGTACACCGACCCTGATATCTGCTGCCTGCCCCGACCCCGGAACGAACCCCGACTACGAGCCTCGCCACCAGCCCCGACCGTGGACCAGAACCGGTGTGATTCCAGTCCCGCTCCCGGACCTGAGGAAGACCTCCGGGCCCGTCTTGGATAAGTACAGCCCAGCTCCAAGAGACTTTAACAAGGACCTGTCCTCACTCCTCTGTGTTGTTATTCTAACCTGTGTGAGAATAAAATATTGTTTGGACTTTTACGCACGCCTCCTGTTTTGCGCTTGGGTTCTCCGTGGTCCGTTACAATTCTATTCTTTATAATAAAGGCATTCTGTTCTTATAATAAAGGCATTCTGTTCTTATAATAAAGGCATTCTATTCTTATAATAAAGGCATTCTATTCTTATAACAAAGGCATTCTATTCTTATAATAAAGGACATTTCAAAGGTATGACATCCTGTTTGAAAACAAAATAAAAGTTAAAGTATCAGACAATGAACATAAGAATGTGTTAATGAAATAACCTTTAAATGTTTAACATCCTTTCTATTTTAAAATCATTGTTTTGGGTTTTTTATTTTCAGGAGGGAATTATCAATATCTTTGTTTTAAAGTAAATCTGAAAAAAAAAACTGCTGGGAGCAATGATGAAATAATTTCATCCTATTTTTTTTGTATAAAATGTCATAATTGAGGATGACACGTCAATGAGTGTGGGACTGTAAATAAACCATGAATGTAATGTGTTTATCTGAAATTTAAATTTTAGGGGGTGGGGTGAGGGGGTGGGGTGAGGGGGGTGGCAGCCAGAGTAAACTATAATAATGTAATTATCTAAACTAACTGTTCTGTGTCTAAACTGGTGTGATGTGTTTATTACAGCAGGTGTTTACTGCATTATCTGCAGCTCGTTTTTAGGTGGTCCATACGTATAGGGTCAGAGGTCAGGAGTACATACGTATAGGGTCAGAGGTCAGGAGTACATACGTATAGGGTCAGAGGTCAGGAGTACATACGTATAGGGTCAGAGGTCAGGAGTACATACGTATAGGGTCAGAGGTCAGGAGTACATACGTATAGGGTCAGAGGTCAGGAGTACATACGTATAGGGTCAGAGGTCAGGAGTACATACGTATAGGGTCAGAGGTCAGGAGTACATACGTATAGGGTCAGAGGTCAGGAGTACATACGTATAGGGTCAGAGGTCAGGAGTACATACGTATAGGGTCAGAGGTCAGGAGTACATACGTATAGGGTCAGAGGTCAGGAGTACATACGTATAGGGTCAGAGGTCAGGAGTACATACGTATAGGGTCAGAGGTCAGGAATACATACATATAGGGTCAGAGGTCAGGAGTACATACGTATAGGGTCAGAGGTCAGGTGTACATACGTATAAGGTCAGAGGTCAGGAGTACATACATATAGGGTCAGAGGTCAGGAGTACATACGTATAAGGTCAGAGGTCAGGTGTACATACATATGTTTGTTTCTATTTTCAGACTAACTCCTGTAAAGTTTAAACAACATCACACTTCAGTGGTAGTGAGTAGAGGGTCCCCAAAGACAAAGACAAGTGTCCTCAGGTTTTCATGTCCTCATAGTGTGTCCACAGTTACTGATCTACACACATGGACCTCTGGTTCAGAAGACGTCTGAGGACAAAGACCATAATGTCCATTGTCCAGTGGACAGTTAGACGCTCTGTTCCATTATTTCAAAAACAGTATTTAATTATAAATGTAACTGAATCTGTATGAAACAGTTTAGTGGAACATGTTAGTGTTTTTAAAAGTATGGTCATTTAGTGTCATCTGTTCACATACACAACAATGACAGCGTGCACTAGGTAACCCAGGGTCCATATGGACTGGACTATTTCCAGTGTTTTTTATTCCACATGTTCATTCATTCACAGAATTACAGAAATAGTACCAGTGCAGAAGCCCATGGTTCTTGTGGTACCCCCTGGTTGTGTTGGTAGAGGACCCCTGGTTGTGTTGGTAGAGGACCCCTGGTTGTGTTGGTAGAGGACCCCTGGTTGTGTTGGTAGAGGACCCCTGGTTGTGTTGGTAGAGGACCCAGTCAACAGTAAAGTGACAAACCGACAACATGTATAAGTGTCTTCTTCATTTTCATCTTCCTGGTGTGAGTTCAGAGCAGGTGTTTTCATAGCGCTTGCCCTAACGCTAGCGCCATAACGCTAACGCTCACCCTAAAGCTAACGCTTGCCCTAATACTAGCGCTCGCCCTAACACTAACGCTTGCCCTAACGCTACCGCTCGCCCTAACACTAACGCTTGCCCTAACGCTACCGCTCGCCCTAACACTAACACTGGCCCTACAACTAACGCTCGCCCTAACGCTAACGCTCACCCTAACACTTGCGCTCACCCTAACACTAACGCTCACCCTAACACTAACGCTCACCCTAACACTAGCACTCGCCCTAACACTAACGCTCACCCTAACACTAGCGCTCACCCTAACGCTAACGCTCACCCTAACACTAGCGCTCACCCTAACGCTCACCCTAACACTAGCGCTCACCCTAACACTAGCGCTCACCCTAACACTAATGCTCACCCTAACACTAGCGCTCGCCCTAACACTAACGCTCACCCTAACACTAGCGCTCACCCTAACGCTAACGCTCACCCTAACACCAGCGCTCACCCTAACGCTAACGCTCACCCTAACACTAGCGCTCACCCTAACGCTAACGCTCACCCTAACACCAGCGCTCACCCTAACGCTAACGCTCACCCTAACACTAGCGCTCGCCCTAACACTAACGCTCACCCTAACACTAGCGCTCGCCCTAACACTAACGCTCGCCCTAACACTAACGCTCACCCTAACACTAGCGCTCACCCTAACACTAACGCTCACCCTAACACTAGCGCTCGCCCTAATGCTAACGCTCACCCTAACACTAGCGCTCGCCCTAATGCTAACGCTCACCCTAACACTAGTGCTCACCCTAACACTAACGCTCACCCTAACACTAGCGCTCGCCCTAACACTAACGCTCACCCTAACACTAGTGCTCACCCTAACGCTAACGCTCACCCTAACACTAGCGCTCACCCTAACGCTAACGCTCACCCTAACACTAGCGCTCACCCTAACACTAGCGCTCACCCTAACACTAGCGCTCACCCTAACACTAATGCTCACCCTAACACTAGCGCTCACCCTAACACTAACGCTCACCCTAACACCAGCGCTCACCCTAACGCTAACGCTCACCCTAACACTAGCGCTCGCCCTAACACTAACGCTCACCCTAACACTAGCGCTCGCCCTAACACTAACGCTCACCCTAACACTAGCGCTCGCCCTAACACTAACGCTCACCCTAACACTAGCGCTCGCCCTAATGCTAACGCTCACCCTAACACTAGCGCTCGCCCTAATGCTAATGCTCACCCTAACACTAGCGCTCGCCCTAACACTAACGCTCACCCTAACACTAGCGCTCGCCCTAACACTAACGCTCGCCCTAACGCTAACGCTCGCTCTAGCGCTAATTCTAGCCCTAGCACTCCCTCACTGTCTGTTGAACAGGTCTGTAAAGAGTCACTTCTAAAATGTTATTTTTATGACTCTTGGTGAACTTTCAGAGTTGGTGTTAACCATCAGAGCAGAGTAAACGTCAGCACACATTTAACACTTGAGTTATAAATAGACTTTAAAGCTTAAACCTGGAACTTTTCCTCAGACAGTGGTTGGCCTTCTTCTGTTTTCATCCACTAAATGTACGACTGCATAAATAAAACCCTTCCACATGTTGGACACATTTGTTTGAATAAATCTGTTAATTAACCTCAGTCCTGATCCACACTATGAATTTTTTTTTCTAAATTAAACTTTAAACAGGAAAAAATACAAATAACCCTGACATTAACAAAACATTTATTTAGAAAAAAGACCAACACTGTCTTGATTTATTATTTAAACTTGATCTAATAATTTAGACTTTTAATCTGAAAATTATAAATATTTGTACTTTATATTCTTTACATTTATATAAATATATATGTACTTTATACTCTCAGAAGAGACATTACTTTTTAAAACTAGACAAATGTGACTGTGATAAACTATACTTCCATCCATCAGTTAAAGTAAATGTAAACGTGTGTTTGTCTGGGGGGTTGGGGTCAGAGGTCATGGTTAGGGGTCAGGGTGTTAAAGTAAATATAAACGTGTGTTTGTTTCTTGTCGCTGTAGTTGTTTCTGGTGAAAGGAAGAAATATCTGCTGTTCACTTCATATGTGAATCTGTTTGTTACTGTTTGTGGACTGAGTCACTTCTATTAAAGCTCCTCCCATTTTATGTTAAAGCTCCTCCCATTTTCTGTGGCTAAGGGACTGTCCCTGTTGCCATGGAAACCAGCCTGTAGTTCCACACGCAGACACACAGAGCTGACTGGAGTAAAGTCTGTCTGAATGTTAAACCCACCTTTTCAGGGTGGATTTACTGAGTTCTCTATCGACAACCGTAAATCACACCCTCATGACAATCACATCCTAAAGACACCACAAAAATGACTGTGTTTGAAAGTTTAAATGAAGTCTGTGCCACAAAGTATGAAGAAGCAGGAGTGTTTTTGTCTGTCCCATTAAGAATGAATGGAGTTTAATTTGGTATAATAATGCGAAATCTGTACGACATATCGTAATTATGAGACCACATGTGTAAACACTGGAACAATCTGAAGAATTTTTCCTATTTACTCTAAAACACTACGATGTTTGGTTTGGGAGTTATAGTTACGTAAACATTTCAGATGAACATTTTTGACAGTTTTAACATTTATATTAAATATGTGAATCACACTGTGAATACTGACACAACAACTATAGACCTCACACAACAACACTCATCCCTAATCACTTGTCACTTTGATTTATCACTTTCACCTTCCTCATTACACTACTGTACATACTGTTAATTATATTATAATCACTGTAATAATACATTGTATCATTGTTAATAACCTGTCTATAATCTGTACATACCTTCCTTAATAATCTATAATATTATAGTTACTCATACTGTAACATAATCATAACCTGTTATAGTTTGTACATACCTGCATCCATACTTATTTATATCATCTCATTCTAGCACCTTCTACATATACTGTGTATATTTACAATGTCTATATTATTTATTCACTGCTATGCACTTCTGGTTGGATGGTAACTTCTGGTTGGATGGTAACTTCTGGTTGGATGGTAACTTCTGGTTGGATGGTAACTTCTGGTTGGATGGTAACTTCTGGTTGGATGCTAACGTCTGGTTGGATGCTAACTTCTGGTTGGATGCTAACGTCTGGTTGGATGCTAACTTCTGGTTGGATGCTAACTTCTGGTTGGATGCTAACGTCTGGTTGGATGCTAACTTCTGGTTGGATGCTAACTTCTGGTTGGATGCTAACGTCTGGTTGGATGCTAACTTCTGGATGGATGCTAACTTCTGGTTGGATGCTAACTTCTGGTTGGATGCTAACTTCTGGTTGGATGCTAACTTCTGGTTGGATGCTAACTGCATTTCGTTGCTCTGTACTTGTGACATGTGGAATGACAATAAAGTTGAATCTAATCTAATCTATAGAGAACAGGACACACATTTTAACTTCCATATATGGTCTATTTACAGCGGGACGGGCTTCATTTTTTTGTATAAGTCATAATAATAGAATGAACAATAATATAAAGCTGTTCCTTCATTACATACAAACAGAATTAATTATATATTTTTACTACATTCTCACTTTTTATCTTATAATTCACTTTTTTTCTTTCCTTTTTTTAATCTCCTATTTTTGATTTTTTTTTGTCAAAGAAGTATTTTTTCACAGCAGTAGTTGTACTTAAGCCTGAGTAGTACTGAAAAATGTGTGTGATAAAGTACTACAGAAGTATAGACATTCTTTAGTACATAATGTCAGTACTTTAACCACATTTGTACTGGATTCTCCTGGAGAAACTTTTACCTCCTCCCTCCTCTCCCTCCCCTCCTCCCCCTCCCCTCCTCCCCCTCCTCCTCTCCCTCCTCCTCTCCCTCCTCCTCTCCCTCCCCTCCTCTCCCTCCCCTCCTCTCCCTCCCCTCCTCCCCCTCCGCTCCTCCCCCTCCTCCCCCTGCTCCCCCTCCTCCTCTCCCTCCCCTCCTCCCCCTCCTCCCCCTGCTCCTCCTCCTGCCCACTCCTCTGCAGACAAAAGCGTCCCACTCTTCTCTCAGAACCAGACCTTCACTTTTTTTCTGCACACATGTTGAGGTAACTACCACCTCTAAACTTTGTTACTTTTCTGTATCGAACCTAAAACTCTTTTAATAATAATATGGAGTCAGAAGAAGTTTGGATTCAAAGCCTATTTATGCAAAAGTGTTTGAACTGTTTTAACTTGTTCTTTTCACTTTTTCACACAGTTGTGAAGAAAAGAAAAACAGTAGAACTTTAAGCAAATGGAAAAAGCTGGATGTGTGGATATGTGAGTAAAGGTTTCCATAAATATATTTATACTCTTTATATTAATATATGTACTTTATACTCTTTACATTTATATAAATATATGTACTTTATACTCTTTACATTTATATAAATATATGTACTTTATACTCTTTACATTTATATAAATATATGTACTTTATACTCTTTACATTTATATAAATATATGTACTTTATACTCTTTACATTTATATAAATATATGTACTTTATACTCTTTACATTTATATAAATATATGTACTTTATACTCTTTACATTTATATAAATATTTGTACTTTATACTCTTTACATTTATATTAATATATGTACTTTATACTCTTTACATTTATATAAATATATGTACTTTATACTCTTTACATTTATATAAATATATGTACTTTATACTCTTTACATTTATATAAATATATGTACTTTATACTCTTTACATTTATATAAATATATGTACTTTATACTCTTTACATTTATATAAATATATGTACTTTATACTCTTTACATTTATATAAATATATGTACTTTATACTCTTTACATTTATATAAATATATGTACTTTATACTCTTTACATTTATGTATTAGAATTATATGACTCTTTTTTTCTCTTAAAATTATGCAGGTTCTTCTTTTTATTTTATTTTTTAAAATGTCATCATGACTTTGTATCTATTTTTCCTAAATGTTCTGTCCATATCTGGGACCTGATCACATGACCTACACACATAAAAATACACAGTTCCATTAAAATAACACTTTCATTTGTTCACTCAACTACAGTTTTTATGTGTGACCATAAAGTGTCAAAATTATTAGATAAAAAAAAATCAAAACTGAAGAAGAATTTTAGGTTGATTAAAAGTGTAACTTTTTTCAGTGTGTTTGAAGGAATACACGTCTGTCTGTCTGTCTGTCTGTCTGTCTGTCTGTCTGTCTGTCTGTTTCAGGTTAATAAAAGGGCAGAATGTTCCAGAATCCCTGATGATAACCTTCAGATGACCCCTGGCCTCCAGATGACCTCTGACCTCCCCATCTGACAGTTGTATTTTTACCCATCAGCCACCATGGTGCTTCTAGCCAACGTCCTGCTGAAGTTGACCTTGTTCCTTCTCGACGTGAACATTTCCTGGTCTCAGCGAGACTGCACCGGTATGGAATGTCCGCTCCTGGAAAACTGCATCCAGGAAGTGTTGGAGAGCGGTGCCTGCTGTGCTTCCTGCGTGCAAAAAGGATGCATTTGTGAAGGGTACCAGTACTACGACTGTGTCAACGCCGGCTTCAGGAATGGTAAAGTGCCTGAGGGGGATTCTTATTTTGTGGATTACGGCAGCACCGAGTGCTCCTGCCCCATGGGAGGCGGACGGATCGGCTGCCGCTTCATCAGTTGCCCCGACGTGCCTCCGAACTGCATTGAAGTTACTGAGCCTGCCGACGCCTGCGTGCAGTGTGAACGAGTGGGATGCATCCAAGACGGGAACAAGTACGACAGTGGACACTCTTTCCACGTCGATCCCTGCCGAGTATGCCACTGCCCTAATGAAGGAGGGAAGCTCATGTGCTACACGGTACCGGACTGCGAACTGCAGAAGGGGCACCAAGCTATGTTGCCGGCGCCGTCTCCTCCGGAGGACTCTGCTGGTGTGAGTGAACGGTTCCCTTACAGGCTTGACCCTCAACAACACGTGGGTGAGTTCTCCACTCCGTATCAACCCCCACCAGAGGGGAAGCTACCACTCTTCAATGCACCTGCACTGGATAAAGATGAGCTGGAGGGTTACGATGATGGGCCTACAGATATCCCGGAGGTCTTCCCTCAACCCTTGGTCTTGGCCACCCAAGTGGCTCCTTCCGATAAAGTCGTGTCGGTGCTTCGAGATTCTGACAAACTGAACAGAACGGCTGCACATCAGGGTTTTGATAGAAAAGGCAAACAGGAGCTCAGGGAGCGATCCGGAGCTCACGATGATCCTACCGACAAAGACCAAGTGACAGAACGTCCCGCAACAGGTGAGCGGAGCAGCGTTGCACCTCTTATCCCTGAGGATACTGCCACTTCCTGGCAGCTGTCACAGGACCGGAGTGCACCGAGTAGTTCAAGTCTACAAACTGATGGCACGTTTCTATTGAGCGACCGTGAAAGTTTTGGTACTGTCATACTTCTACTAAACAAAGACCAAGACAGTGAAGGATCTCCTCATTACCCACACGCCGAGAATGTGATTAACGTTCAGAGGAGCTCAGAGATGACGGCGGAAAATGCTTCAGATTGTTTGACATTCAGTAGTTCAGATGCCAGCCACCGTGATAGAGATGAAGAGACTCCAACCGCTCTCGGAACCGCTCCGACTCCAATCCTAGAATCGCAGGAGACAGTTTCACCATATTTCACAGAAGAGTTTGATGAAGATGTAGTAAGTCTACGAACTGTCACTGCACCTGAAGGTGGAGAAGGTCCTGACAGTGTTGACTCAGTCCAGCTGAAGGAAAACCACGAGGAGTCTGAGATCAGAGGTCCAAACAGTACCTACCCAGAGACCATACCCCAGCCCCCCACCACCAGCGCCAGGACCACCACCAGCAGCTCCTCTAAGAGGTCTGAACACCAAACAACCCACACTGTCTATTCCAGCTCCACCCCCCACCCACCAGATCACAGACCATCCACCCAAAAGTCCACTCAGAGGCTGGTGAATGCCCCCACCCAACGGGAGGAGGTGCAGAAAAAAACCCACCTGACCAGTGATCGTCCTGCTCTGCTCAACAACCCGGATGGAGGTTAGTTTAAAAAACTAAAATGACTGTTGAAGTGAATGTTGACTGTGATCGTGCGCAGGGTTTAACTGTAGTTAAGTAGGTTGGGTTAAGCTAACTCTGTATTTTTACTGTGTATTTTTACTACATTTTACTCTACTTTGACTGCATTTTAGTGTATTTGTACTGCATTACACTACATAGTGGTCTCAAGCCCCGCCCCTGGTCATGTCCTTGGGTTCTAATGCAGATCAAATCAGCCACTCTAACACGGTTTCTTTAGTGTTTATGGTAAAAACTTAAGTGTTTCCAGCAGGACTCAGGAAATGATGTGTGGACAGTGTCAGGTGTCCTCAGTGTGTCGGTCAGAACACAGGACAAGTTATTAGGAACTGGGATTTTTATGGATGGTTTATGAATGACAGCGGTACAGCAACGTCCCCACGAGGAATGTTATGTTTAATTTATATTAAAGAAGGTGAACAAAGGTGTGTGTGTGTGTGTGTGTGTGTGTGTGTGTGTGTGTGTGAGAGAGAGACGGTTAACCCTAACGACCCGCTTTACCACACCTGTACACACCTGTATATACCTGTACACACCTGTACACACCTGTATACACCTGTATACACCTGTACACACCTGTATACACCTGTACACACCTGTATACACCTGTATATACCTGTACACACCTGTACACACCTGTATACACCTGTACACACCTGTATACACCTGTATATACCTGTACACACCTGTACACACCTGTATACACCTGTACACACCTGTACACACCTGTACACACCTGTATTCACACTTGTACACACTTGTACACACCTGTACACACCTGTATTCACACTTGTACACACCTGTACACACCTGTATACACCTGTATACACCTGTACACACCTGTATACACCTGTACACACCTGTACACACCTGTATACACTTGTACTCACCTGTACACACCTGTATACACCTGTATACACCTGTACACACCTGTATTCACACTTGTACACACCTGTATACACTTGTACTCACCTGTACACACCTGTATACACCTGTCCACACCTATACACACCTGTATACACTTGTCCTCACCTGTATACACTTGTACACACCTGTATACACTTGTACTCACCTGTATACACTTGTACACACCTGTATACACTTGTACACACCTGTATACACTTGTACACACCTGTACACAACTGTATACACCTGTCCAGACTATCAATTCATATCATACTGTAGTTGGGCTTGACAGGCTGGGACAGTGTAGGACAGTGTAGGACAGTATAGGACAGTGTAGGACAGTATAGGACAGTGTAGGACAGTGTAGGACAGTGTAGGACAGTGTAGGACAGCTGTAGTAGTTTATTTGATTAAACATCTAAATATTATGTATTTAAAAATCCCATATTAAGTGATATGTACAACATCAAAGTGGTCAACTTTTAGTTGTATTTTATTTATGCATCAATGATACAGAACCCTAACCCTTCATTGAACCTCCACACGTAGCTGGTACCACTTCCAGTTGGTCTGGTACCACTTTCAGTTGGTCTGGTACCACTTCCAGTTGGTCTGGTACCACTTCCAGTTGGTCTGGTACCACTTCCAGCTGGTCTGGTACCACTTCCAGTTGGTCTGGTACCACTTCCAGTTGGTCTGGTTTGTCAAACTGGCCAAACAGATCCTTGAGGATGGGTATCTTTAGCACCTCATCGAAGAATGGACCAGGGTCCCAGAAGACCTGGTCCAAGATCAGGTCCAACATGTCCTCCACATAATCTACAATTCACAAATAAAATATGTGTGTACTTTGTGTACTTTGTGTACCCTTCAATAACCATTAAGTTCTGTTGTACAGTTTTTGGTACTTTATTTGTATTATTCATATTCTATTAATAAATGTATTTATAATGAAAGTTATTCTAAACACTCACTTTAATAAAGTATAGAATATGATAATAACTAAATTCATTATTTATTTTTTGTTTGTATACATTTCTACACATTTTGTGACTGCAGTATTTTTAATAAAATCTTGGTAAACTTATTGGAGGTTGGTTCAGTTTTAACTGGCTTTGCTGTGGCCCCTCCTCCTTTCTTAGATTTGGGTAAATGTACCCAGAACAATGGTTCACCAGCTGATGTTGTTGCTTGGGGACGTCCAGCATATTTATTGAAGTGCAGCGCTGGCAGATATAATCTGTGGAGAGAAAATGTCATTTATAAATATGATGGAAACATACATGTATGTTTATACACTGGACAATCATGGCTTATTTACCTACACAACATTCCAACAAAAGAAAAGAGCACATTGTTAGTGTAAAAGAAGCTACAGTCCAGTAGATGTGTTTTTAATACTATGGAGACACTTCTTCACTTTTCCATATTCTTTGTTCTGTCATATCTTCAACACTTTCTTTGTCCTAATAAATAAGAAAATAGAACTTATTACAACAACCCCCAAATTCACCATAATAATAATAATCTATATGTGATTACACAATATTTATAAGATTTCTATTTTCACACACATTCAATTAACATATGTGACCCCCCACCAGTAAAGCAGGCATAAGTGTGTGTAAATCCAAACAGAGTTATGTGTGTATCTTGGTAGAGTGGAAACTAAGGTTTAAGATGGTGAAAAAATGATGTTTCTATCACAAGTAGAACCAAAGTTATGGTCATTTTAATATCCACATTTGGACATATTTTACAATTTGCATATTTTTAGATATTGTCCGTTAAAGTTTTGGACTGTTTTGGGGTAGGAAGTCCTTAGCAACGCATAATAATTTGTATCCGATTGACACAAATTGTTGACAGATGTTAAAGGACACTCTGATGGACATGTCACAGAAGTTTTATATATTATAATAATAGGACAGAAGTGTGACGTATTATAATCATTTGGCTTACACCATTGGACAGAACATTCAATATAAGCTTTTACCTCGTACCAAACACTTGGGTGTTTACCCACGGAACGGAGATCGTTTTGTTCGGCGAAAAGAGGTGGAAGTCGTCTTTGTCTTTGCTCAGCAATACCTGAACTTTTGTCACCGCTTAAATAATTGACTCAATAAACACCTTTATTGATTGGATTTCAATGTAATGACCACAGGAAGTGAACATAGAGGTGTTAAGGTACCGTTTTTTGATAAGGTGTAAACACTAATAACAAATCACCTTCCAGCCTAAATTTGGCTGTAGCTCTGAACGGCTCAGTGCGACTTATGCCTGGTTTGGTGGTGGGGGGTCACATTTGGTGTTTATTATAGTTTAGTTTTTATTTGATTTATATTTTGTTTTATTAAGAAACATGAACCTCTTAGATGTGAACACAGGATAAACTAGTCTAGTCTATTTTATGGTAAACTGCTAATGATGACATTATTATTCTACACAGATGAACGTACTTAACTGTCTGAACATTTAACACCCGCTGACACACAGTACAACACCTCAAACAGCTCCAGTAGGGTTAGGGTTAGGGTCCAGCTTTCATAAACAATATATGTAGGTATCTTATGGATGGAGCTGGAAGATTCTAGAATAATAAAAAATAAGACACATTAACCTCTACACTGCTAGAACTAAAACTAATAATCTTATGTAACTTATTCAAATTGTAGCCCCTGTAATTCCCACTACTATTAGGGAAGGGTCACCAAGTTCTTTAATACTAAGGTTAGACTCCCAATTTAATGAATCCCCAATAACCCCTTTAAGTAAGTACCCTTTCCTGAAGTAACTTTGACAGACACCAGGATGTACATTTTAAAGTGTTTTTAGTTATGAAATAGTGAACACAGAAAATAATATTTTTACATTGGTGTTTTTTTTCTCCTTCATATTCACAAATTCTAATAATAATCATCCACCTATACCAGTGTAACAATACAAACCTTTAAAAGGTACATACAAATCTAAATATATATTATCAAAACCATTACTGACATTCTTACCCCTGGCCAGGGTACCTCCAAATATGCATTTATTAAAACTACCACACATTTGTGGTGTACCTAAGGCGGCTTCTAATGAAAATAAACTGAAAAAACAAAACACCCGTTGCAGGTCTGTTATTTTTACTCCATGAGAAGTGTCCTTGTCCAAAAATATTAGTCCCAAGTCCTCAGTAAATATCCAGGATGGTGACGCTACGTGCGGCCTGTAGTCCTGGACTGGCTCCGCAACACCACTCCACGCTTTCCGCTGAAGTTCTACAGCGTCCGTCCTCGCTCCTGAAGAACAGCTGTTGCCTTAGCAACCGACGAGGTCTGACTAACCCTAGCTAACTAGCCACTACCTGTCATACGGCAGGTAGTGATGGCACTCTACCACTCAGTCGTCTCGGTGACAGGCCGTTACCCTGTCTGTCACGGGGGTCCGTACACTTAATCGTTCTCGTTTATCAGAGCTCGTCTTCTCCCGACCGTCACCTCTCGCGTCCCTCCTCTCTTTCCCCGCTTTCTACGTTTACTTCCTCCCACCTGACTGAATACTCTCTTCTCATTGGCTCCTACCTGCTACGGCAAGTCCACAGGTTCATAAGGCACACCCACTTAATACATTAACAGAAATACAATTGACACTGTGATGTAGTGTTAAACAAATAACACCACACATACAATAATGACAGGGTTACCTATAAATAACTTAATTAAAGCCTCATCAAAGCCCACAGCATACAACAGGGTTACAAAATGTTGATGTGAAATATGAAGTAAGTCACATCATGGACTGACTGTGATGCAGTTGTGACAGAATCTACAGAGTCATACATGATATCCTGTGGATCCAGAAAATCCAAAAGATGAGCTGAACCTCTAAAGTGTTCTTCTTCTAACCAAGGTTATTTTACAGGTTCTATTTATTAGTGTAGATGTATTTGTCTAAACACCAGGGACAGTAATATTTGTAATGAGTATTTCCAGTTACATTAGCATCATTAGCATGTATGCTAACAGCTGCTCTTACACCTATCATTGTGCTTTAATCAGCCCAGAGTGTCGCTAACACATGGAATTGTCTGAAACATGTAGAGAATCTCTATAAATTTACCAACAAGTAACACTAAGCACTTTTACACCGTCTGTTGTTTCACTGCTGTAAAGTTCTAGAACTAGCTAGCAGCAGTCACTGCTCTTGTTAGCATTAACTAACGTTACTCTAAATACAAACACAGAACATATTATATAAATACTTACATGTTCCTCCTCTAATGTTTGTGGACAGTTGGTTCTGCTCCAGGTTTAAGGCACAGTTCTGTTGTACTGACCCAGGTTAGAAAAGCAGTCTGTTGTGAAGTGGACACTAACAGGGTCTTTGGTAAATTTCTTTTAAAATAAATGTGATCCACTTCAGTCTTTCATCTTCTGAAGTTTGAAGCTCATGTAGTGACTTGTGTTTTTCCTTTTAACCAGGAACAGAAGTGTTTAGAGTTTGTCCACACATTCCTTCTGTGTCTCTGCATCAATGTAGAATAATGGCGGATCTCCGAGTCCGAGCAGAGGTCATAGGTCAATAGGTGGGGTTAGCTGAGCAGGTGGGGTGGGATGGGGTGGGATATTCAAATTAAAGTGCACCTGTTATGTGTGAGGGGCAGCAAATCAAAACTGAACGTTTTCCGCCCCCTCCAATAAGACACGGATCAAGTGAAAAGGCGCATGGATGTTTTTTTTTTCATGATTCCAGGGTCTCCTAACACACAGACAACACATATATGTGCTGTAAAAACCTTAAAAAGTCTATTTAGCATGATATGACCCCTTTAAGTAACCATCCAGCCACCCTGCTACCAGAAGACGTATACTCTCCACCGTAAGTTCGTTGTTTGATCCGTTAGGGTTTCTTGCTCCTTTCACCCTAAAAGCCAAACAACTGCTCCAAGACCTTTGCAAAGCCAGGTATGGATGGGATCAGATCAGACCAGGCTCTGGCAGAGATGGATCATAGAATCAGATCAACTATGTGAGATTCAAGTATCAAGATGCATTAAGCCTGAGAACTTTGACCCAGTGGACACTGCTGAGCTGCATCACTTCTGCGATGCGAGTGCAGCAGGTTATGGTACAGTAAGCTACTTAAGATTGACAAATGAACAAGAAAACATCCATACCTCCTTCATATTTGGAAAAGCCAGAGTCTCACCTCTCAAGCAGATTACCATACCCAGGCTCGAACTCACTGCAGCAACACTAGCCACAAAAGTAGACGGGATGCTAAGGAAGGAGTTGCATTTATTACTCACTGATTCAACTTTGTGGACAGACAGCACATCCGTACTGAAACATTAACAACAAAACAAAGAGATTTCATACATTTGTAGCTAATAGAATTGCTGTGATCCAGGACCTCTCACACACAAACCAATGGAGATATATACAGTCAAAAGACAACCCAGCCGATATCGCATCACGAGTGTGGAAGCTTTCTTTAAATCAAGATGGCTGACGGGACCCGAATACCTGGGCAGAGAGAAAAGACATGGCCAAAAACCACCCAAAGTCCAAAAGAAATATCAGAAAATGACCCTGAAGGGAAAAAAGAGATGACAGTTAACAGTGTGAATATTGAAAATAAACATCCAATAAGCAAGTTAATCAAATATCATTCATCATGGAACAGACTTCAAAGATCTGTAGCATGGATGTTAAAGGTTAAGAAGCTACTTCAAAAGCTAAATAAACAAAGAAAGGAACAGACACGTGTCTGCAAAAATGAAAGACAAACTTAAAAAGGAAAATGGGATCAAAATCTATCAGTGCAAGATATGCAAGAGGCAGAGAGAGTCTTCATTTGCTTTTTTGCTACTTCAACCAAGAATTTACTTATCTGGAAAATGGCAAAACCATTGAGCACCATCCACAAACTGGATCCAATACTGGACAATGGTATGCTAAGAGTAGGAGGAAGGATAAGCAAAAGTGCGATGCCAGTGGAGCAGAAAAATCCTCTTATTCTTCCTAAAGGTTCACCTGTATCTAGCCTCATCCTACAGCATGTCCATCATCAAGTTAGGCACTCAGGAAGAACCCACATGCTTTCCAGGCTAAGTCAAAGCTTTTGGCTTCCTCGTACAAACTCCTTAGCCAGGAAGATCATCAGACGTATGCAGGCAAAACCTGCACAACAGAAAATAGCTGAGCTTCCTGAGGAGCGTTTGGATCCAGACCTACCACCATGCCACCAACCATGTTGGAAATGACTACTTTGGTCCCATTGAAGCAAAAAGGGGCTGGGCTCAGGTGAAAAGATGGGGGGTCATCTTCACCTGTCTGGTGAGTCAAGCGATCCACCTAGAGATTTCAAACTTCCTAACCACAGACTCATGCATAAATGCAATTCACAGATTTATCTGCAGGAGAGGATCAATCACAAGTATCAGAAGTGACTTTGTTGGAGCTCAGAGGGAGCGACAAGAAGCTTTGAAAGAGCCGAATCATCAGAAGATTCAGAACATCTTGTTAAATGAGGGGATACAGTGGACTTTTAATCCTCCTTTTGGAGCCCACCACGGCGGGGTCTGGGAGAAACTATTCAGACTAGTCAAAAAGACACTCACATCTGTCTTAAAACAACAAACACTGGACGATGAAACTCTGTCAACAGCGTTATGTGAGGTAGAACGACTGACCAATATCCCCAGTGTCACATGACCCCAATGATTTGGAACCACTAACACCACCAAAAACCACCAAAAACACCAAAACCCACCAAAACCACCAAAACCCACCAAACACCACCAAAAACACCAAAAACCACCAAAAACCACCAAAAACACCAAAAACCCCAAAAACCACCAAAACCACCAAAACCCACCAAAACCACCAAAAACCACCAAAACCACCAAAAACACACCAAAAACACTAAAAACCACCAAAAACCACTAACACCACCAAAAACCACCAAAACCATCAGCTTCATCTGAAGGCCAAAACAATTCTGCCACCTGGAGTTTTTGAAAGGAATGACAAATATTCCAGAAAAAGATGGAGACAAGCACAATACCTTGCAGATCTGTTCTGGAATATCTTCCACTCATGCAAGAGAGAAACAAGTGGAACAGAATACAAAAGAATGTGAGTCTAGGACATTAGATCATCATTGTTGACATAACACCCAGGAGCTCATGGACCACGTTGTAAAGACTTTTCCTGATGCTAAGGGTTTAGTGAGGACTGTGATGGTCCAAACCAAAAACTGAAATTCAACCACCAATTGACAAGCTCTGTCTTCTGATGGGGGCAGAACCATGCAGACAGGTGGTCTTCTGTTTAAATATGTTATATTGATTATGGACTGTTTAAATATGTTATATTGATTATGGACTGTTTAAATATGTTATATTGATTATGGACTGTTTAAATATGTTATATTGATTATGGACTGTTTAAATATGTTATATTGATTATGGACTGTTTAAATATGTTATATTGATTATGGACTGTTTAAATATGTTATATTGATTATGGACTGTTTAAATATGTTATATTGATTATGGACTGTTTAAATATGTTATATTGATTATGGACTGTTTAAATATGTTATATTGATTATGGACTGTCACACCTTTTGTGAAAGAACTGAATGAACTTTGAAATTGAAGTATGAGTCAACCTTGTATGATAATTCTATACGGCTCTTTTTTAATTCATTTAAGTAATTGTTTTACTACGGCCAATAATTAGGGGCCAGGATGTTGGAGCCCATTTTATTATTTGGAATGATCATTATTATTTGTATCCTGCTAAAGCTAAATAATTTGAACTATTTATTTGTATTTGCTTCTCACCTTTGACCTCCTCCTGCCAAGGCTATGCACCTCCCTTCACCTTTAAGTAGGGAGTGTCCCCACTTGGTAGGGAGTGTCCCCACCTGGTAGGGTGTGTGATTTTTCACTTGATGTGCAGGAATGAGGAGGGGGTGTGAGGAGTGATATAGTTTTTCAACCACATACAAGCATACAGACTAGATTAAGTTAGTTTTATTTTGTAAGTCAACCCGGATGATATTTTTGTTTATTTCAATAAATAAGTGTTTTTGAGAACAGAAAAAAAAACATAAACAGTGTTTATATTTATACTTTATATATTTATATTATTTCTTAAACCTCCTCCTCATCCTCACTGACCACTCCTTTTATAAATTAACCCTTTTTGAATCTGAATCTTTTTTGATTTTTGGAATAAATTTGTATATATATATATATATATATATATATATATATATATATATATAAATATGTTCCCCTCGCCCCACGTAGGCGGTGTCTCCTTCAGACTCGGGTCTTCTACCAGAGGTCTGGGAGCCTGAGGGTTCTGCGCAGGATCTTAGCTGTTCCTAACAATGTTCTCTTTTGGACACAGATCTCTGATGTTGTTCCTGGTATCTGCTGGAGACATTGTCCCAGCTTGGGGGTCACTGCCCCTAATGCCCCCATCACTACTGGTACCACTGTTGCCTTCACACTCCACATTTTCTCAAACTCCTCTTTCAGCCCTTGGTATTTCTCTTCTCTTCTCATGTTCTTTCTTTCTCATGTTGCTATCACTGGGGACTGCTACATCTATCACCACCACTGTCTTCTCATGTTTATCCACCACCACTATGTCAGGCTGATTGGCCATCACCATCTTGTCAGTCTGGATCTGGAAGTCCCACAGGATCTTGGCCTGTTTGTTCTCTGTCACCTTTGGGGGGTTCTCCCATCTTGACCCTGGGACCTCCAGTCCATACTCTTTACAGATGTTCCTGTACAGTATGTCCTCTACCTGGTTATGCCTCCCCATGTATGCCTTGCCTGCCAGCATCTTACACCCTGCTGTGATGTGATGGACTGTTTCAGGGGCTTCTCTACACAGCCTACACCTGGGGTCCTGTCTGATGTGGTAGACCCCGGCCTCTATTGCTCTGGTGTTCAGGGCTTGTTCTTGTGCAGCCATGAGTAGCGCCTCTGTGCTGTCCTTTAGTCCAGCCTTTTCCAGCCACTGGTATGTCTTTTCCATATCAGCCACTTCCTCAATTTGCCGATGGTACACGCCATGCAAGGGTTTCTCCTTCCATGATAGCCCCTCTGGTTCCTCGACCTTACTGGGCTTTTGTTGCCTGAGGCATTCACTTAGCAGTTGGTCATTGGGGGCCATTTTCTTGATGTATTCCTGGAGGTTCGCCGTTTCCTCCTGGACAGTAGTTCTGACACTTACTAGTCCTCGGCCCCCTTCCTTTCTCTTAGTGTACAGCCTCAGGACACTGGACTTGGGGTGGAACCCTCCATGCATGGTAAGGAGTTTCCTTGTCTTGATATCAGTGGCTTGTATCTCTTCCAGTGGCCAGGATATTATCCCAGCTGGGTATCTGATTACTGGCAGGGCATAGGTGTTAATGGCCTGGATCTTATTTTTGCCGTTCAGCTGACTTTTCAGGACCTGTCTTACCCTCTGTAGGTATTTGGCTGTGGCTGACTTCCCAGCTGCCTCCTCATGATTACCATTTGTCTGTGGGATCCCTAGGTATTTGTAACTTTCCTGCACATCTGTGATATTCCCTTCAGGTAGGTCAACCCCTTCAGTTGTGATCACCTTTCCTCTTCTAGATATCATCCGCCCACATTTATCTAGTCCCAATGACATCCCAATGTCTTTGCTGTAGATCCGGGTGAGGTGAATTAGGGAATCAATGTCACGCTCATTCTTGGCATACAGCTTGATGTCATCCATGTAGAGGAGGTGGTTGATGGATGTTCCACTTCGGACCTGGTATCCGAAGCCACTCTTTGAGATGATCTGGCTGAGGGGGTTTAGGCCTATGCAGAACAGCAGGGGGGACAGAGCATCTCCTTGGTAAATGCCACATCTGATGTTCACCTGTGCAATTGGCTTTGAGTTGGCCTCCAGAGTCGTCTTCCACAGAATCATTGAGTTCTGGATGAACTCTCTTAGTGTCCTGTTGATGTTCTACAGTTTTAAACATCCCAGTATCCATGTATGTGGCATTGAGTCATAGGCTTTCTTGTAATCAATCCAGGCAGTGCACAGGTTGGTGTTCCTCGTCTTGCAATCTCGGGCAATTGCCCTGTCAACCAGTAGCTGGTGTTTGGCTCCCCTGGTGTTGTTGCCTATTCCTTTCTGTGCTCTGCTCATGTATTGCTCCATGTGCCTACTCAGTCGCTATGATGCCTGATAGAAGATTCCATGTGGTGCTGAGGCAGGTTATAGGCCGGTAGTTAGATGGTATTGTTCCCTTCTGGGGTTCCTTCATTATGAGGACTGTCCGGCCCTGGGTTAGCCACTCTGGGTGGTTTCCCGATATCAGCAGCTGGTTCATCTGTGCTGCTAGGCATTCATGGAGTGCTGTCAGTTTCTTAAGCCAGTAGGTATGAATCATGTCGGGCCCTGGTGCTGTCCAGCTCTTCATTTTGGACACTCTGGTTTGGATGTCTGCTAGTGTGATGACTACTGGGTCTTGTTCTGGGAGTTGGCTGTGCTCTGCCTGTAAGTCTGTCAGCCATTGGGCATTGGTGTTATGTGTTACCTCCTTCTCCCAGATGCTCTTCCAGTATTGCTCAGTCTCAGCCCTAGGTGGGTCCGTTGTCACCTAGCCCCCCTGCCATTGAGAGTAGACCTTAGCTGGGTTGGTGGAGAACACCTGGTTTATTCTCCTGGCCTCTACCTCTCTTGTGTATCGCTTTAGGCGGGTAGCTAGTGCTGTGAGCCTTTGCTTAGCAGTTCTTTCCTCAGATTCACACCTCTGCTTAGTTCTGTTAAAACACTGACTTCTCTCCGTGCTGCCATGATCTTTGCCTCTAGTCTTCTCCCCCATGGGACCTTCTGGCTGCTCTGGTTGTTCATCTTGTAGCCAAGCATCTCTAGGATTATGGTTGCTTTAGCCTTGGCAAGCAGGTAGTTGTGTTCCCCCAGGATTTCATGATTCTCTCTCTCTCAGGTCAGCTGCCCTTGTGTTTAGTCCTCCTGTCTCTGGGGCTTGGTACCCAATCTCAATATTTGGGGGTGGTTTCACCACCAAGCTGACCTGTCGTCCTGGCTCCCCCTTGCCGTAGCATCTTTGTACCGTGGATGAGGTACAACGCTGTACCTCATCGATCTCTAGCTGTGATAGCAACCTCTTATTGCCGATATTCGAACACTGAGCTAGGAGCTGTTTCTTAGTCAGTGAGGATGTGGGGTTTCGAAGCAACCATTTCTCCCACATCCTCTACATGTACCCTCTCTCACTGGGGTTACTCCCGTAGTAACACTCCATCAGTACCATGTTCTCTGCCCTGCTCCATGAATGTCTTGTTCCAGTAGCCAATTTAACATCAGGGTGTCCTGGTTCCTCAACCCCTAATGCGGACCTTGTTGTCCCGGGCGCCGTCCGAGCCGGTATGACTCTATTTATTGTATCGCTCATAATGAGGTATAGGCATGTACAGCGTAAAGTGCCTTGCCTAAGGGCACACCTGGGATTCGAACCGGCAACCTTCCGCACCAAAGTCAGTGGTGTAGACCTCTAAATATATATATATATATATATATTGTGGCGGTCCACTAGGGGCATTCTCCGCCAGATTGGTGGTTGTTGTGTGTTGGTGATTGGTGGAGGGTATCAGGAAGTGTTTATTTAACCCGGTGTTTAGCTTCCGGGTAAGAATCCTTGATTGTGTGTGAAGTTGATAATAAATGAACCCAGCATCTGAAGTCCTCTCCGCGCCGTCTTTAACAACTTCCACTTGGTCGATTCAGGAGCCCAGCGGAGCATTATACCGGCTTCTACTGTTGACACCTTGGCTGCCTGTCAGGGACCCCTGCTGAGCGCAGCTAATGGGACTACCATCCGCACTTTTGGATCAAGGTCTGTGACTGTTTCCTTTTCTTTTCAAAGGTTTAATTGGGAATTTATTATTGCCTCAGTTTCAGTGCCTATATTGGGAGCAGATTTTTTGTGTGCACATGGGCTGCTAGTGGATCTTCCGCATGGCCGTTTAATTGACTCCACCTCATTTGCCACCTACCCCTGCTCTATGGGGGGGGCCGAGGCTGTAGCTCTTCCCAGGGTGCTTGCTGTGGGTGATGATTACCAGCGCCTCCTCCTGGCTGACTTCCCGGAACTGACTGTGCCCAACTTCTCGGCTGCCGTTGCGAAGCATGGGGTGGAGCACTTCATCCCTACAACCGGGCCACCGGTTTTCGCTCCGGTACGTCGCCTGGACTCAGCCAAGCTGGCCATAGCAAGGGAGAAGTTTGCCACAATGGAGAGCTTGGGTATTGTGCGGCGCTCGAATAGCCCGTGGGCATCCCCCCTGCACATGGTGCCTAAACCGGGTGGACAGTGGCGACCTTGTGGGGATTTCCGGAGATTAAATGCCATCACCACCCCGGACCGTTACCCGATTCCTCATATACAGGATTTTTCTCCACGGCTGGCTGGAACTACACTCTACTCGAAGGTGGATTTAGTGCGCGGATACCACCAGGTGTCTGTGCATAAAGAGGATGTTCCTAAAACTGCCGTTATTACTCCATTTGGATTATTCGAGTTTTTGAGGATGCCATTTGGCCTGCAGGGGGCGGCTCAGACTTTCCAACGCCTCATGGACACTGTATTGAGGGACCTGCCCTTTTTGTTCGTGTATTTGGACGACATCCTGGTGGCCAGCTCCTCAGCTGCAGAACATTTGGAACATTTGCGGTTGCTTTTTGACCGTCTGAGGGAGCATGGTTTGATTATCAACCCAGCTAAATGCCAGTTTGGGTTGGCAGAGATTGACTTTCTGGGCCACAGGGTGTCTGCGCAGGGGGCAGTTCCTTTGCCTACACGGGTGGAGGCAATTAGGAAGTTTCCCCGCCCACGGACCGTTAAACTACTCCAGGAGTTTCTGGGGATGGTAAACTTTTATCATCGCTTTCTCCCCAGGGCGGCCCAACTCATGCACCCCCTATATGCCCTGCTCTGGGGTAAGAGGGGGTCTCAGGAGGTGGACTGGTCTCCGGAAAGGCTCCAGGCGTTTGAGGACACGAAGGCTGCTCTGGCTGGGGCTGCTTTGCTGGCGCATCCTTTGGCCACTGCCCCTCTGGCTCTCACTACGGACGCTTCTGATGTGGCTGTGGGCGCGGTTTGTGAGCAGTGGGTGGCGGGGGCTTGGCAGCCCCTTGCTTTCTTCAGCCGGCAGCTCCGGGCTGCGGAGAGGAGGTACAGCACATTTGACCGGGAACTTTTGGCACTATTCCTCGCTACGCGGCACTTCCGGTTCTTGCTGGAGGGCCGCCGCTTCTCTGCGTATGTGGACCATAAGCCCCTGGTACACGCTATGGGCAAGGTAGCGGACCCATGGTCTGCCCGCCAGCAGCGCCAGCTTGCCGCCATCTCGGAGTTCACAACTGACATTCAACACGTGGCTGGTAAGCACAACGGAGTGGCGGACTGTCTTTCCCGGGTGCTGGTGTCCTCTGTGCACCTGGGTTTGGATTATTCGGCAATGGCGGTGGATCAGATGGGCGATGCAGGGCTGGAGGCGTGCCGTTCGGCTGACACTGGTTTGCGGCTGGTGGACGTGCCGTGTCATGAGGATGGTTCCACGTTGGTGTGTGACATGGCCACTGGTCAGCCCCGACCTGTGGTTCCTGCCGGCTGGCGGCGCCGGGTGTTCGACGCTGTCCACGCTCTCTCCCATCCTGGGGTGAAGGCCTCGGTGAAGCTCGTTGGGGCCAAGTTTGTCTGGCCGGGCCTGCGTAAGGATGTGAGGGGGTGGGCGGCTGCCTGCGTCCCTTGTCAGCGGGCCAAGGTGCATCAGCACGTCAAGGCTTCATTGGGGCCCTTCTTGGTGCCAGAGAGGCGGTTCCACCACGTCCATGTGGACTTGATTGGGCCTTTGCCCCCCTCACGTGGCTGCACGCATCTCCTGACTATGGTGGACAGGACTACCCGATGGCCAGAGGTTGTTCCTCTGGCATCCACGACGGCGGAGGAGGTGGCCCGGGCTTTCATCTCCACTTGGGTTGCGCGTTTCGGCCCGCCTGCGGACTTGACCTCGGACAGGGGAGTCCAGTTCACGTCGGACTTGTGGAATGCCATGGCACAGGGTTTGGGGGTTCAGCTCCACCGCACTACAGCCTACAACCCCCAGGCCAACGGCCTCTGTGAACGTTTCCATCGCTCCCTCAAGGCTGCTCTCCGGGCCAGTCTCACGGATGGGGCCTGGGTGGACCGTTTGCCGTGGGTGCTGTTGGGCCTGCGGTCTGCTCCGAAGGAGGACCTCCAGTCATCAGTTGCTGAACTTGTCTATGGCCAGCCGCTCAGGGTTCCTGGGGACTTCTTGCCGGCCGCCGCTGGGGCTCCTGCGGTTTCAGTGGCTCCTCGTCTGCTGCCACAGGGCCTGGCCAGGGCTGTGGCTCCGGTTCCCGTGCACCACTGCCTGCCCAGTTTTCGGGTGCCACGGGATTTGATGTCCGCAGACTTTGTGTTCATTTGTCATGGTGGCCACCGCTCTCCGCTGCAGCCTCCTTACGATGGGCCTTTCCGTGTGGTGGAGGCTGGGCCTAAAAACTTTGTTCTCGACTTGGGTGGGCGTCTGGAGCGGATTGCCGTGGATCGCCTGAAGCCTGCTCACTGTGACCCAGATGGGTCCCTTGTTCCGGCACAGCCCCCCCGCCGGGGTCGACCCCCCGCTGCTCCGCCGGCGTCTGACTTACCCCCACGCTTTCGCCGTGGTCGGGGTCCTCCTGCCCAGCGGGTGGGGGTTAACCCCCCTGCGGCGGTGTGTGTCAGCCGTTACGGACGTACTATTAGGCCTCCTACAAGAGACTGAATGGACTTTTCGCTATTCTCTGTGCCTTTTGCTTATCGATGCCTAGGCTGTTGTTGTGTTGTTTGTTCTTTTTAATGATTGTCCTGCCAATCTGTCGGTTCTGGGGGGGCCTGTGTGGCGGTCCACTAGGGGCATTCTCCGCCAGATTGGTGGTTGTTGTGTGTTGGTGATTGGTGGAGGGTATCAGGAAGTGTTTATTTAACCCGGTGTTTAGCTTCCGGGTAAGAATCCTTGTTTGTGTGTGAAGTTGATAATAAATGAACCCAGCATCTGAAGTCCTCTCCGCGCCGTCTTTAACAACTTCCACAATATATATATATATATATATATATATATATATATATATACATATATATATATATATATATATATATACATATATATATATATATATATATATATATATATATATACATATATATATATATATATATATATATATATACATATATATATATATATATATATACATATATACATATATATATATACATATATATATATATATATATATATATATATATATATATATATATATATATATATATACATATATATATATATATGTGTAATCTCTTTATACATAATGTATGGTTTAGTTGTATGATCTCCAACTGTATTCTTGAAGTATGTTTCGATGCACATTTGATGACACATAGGTTCTATGTTTTGTCACTAGTTCATTATTTTCCTATTATAGGTTTTAATTAGTCCTTCTCCGTGGACCACGTCAGTTCTACGTGGACGTCAGTTCTCCGTGGACCACTTCAGTTCTCCGTGGACCACGTCAGTTCTACGTGGACCACGTCAGTTCTACGTGGACATCAGTTCTCCGTGGACCACGTCAGTTCTCCGTGGACCACGTCAGTTCTCCGTGGACCACGTCAGTTCTACGTGGACCACGTCAGTTCTACGTGGACATCAGTTCTCCGTGGACCACGTCAGTTCTCCGTGGACCACGTCAGTTCTACGTGGACCACGTCAGTTCTACGTGGACGTCAGTTCTCCGTGGACCACTTCAGTTCTCCGTGGACCACGTCAGTTCTCCGTGGACCACGTCAGTTCTACGTGGACCACGTCAGTTCTACGTGGACATCAGTTCTCCGTGGACCACGTCAGTTCTCCGTGGACCACGTCAGTTCTACGTGGACCACGTCAGTTCTACGTGGACCACGTCAGTTCTCCGTGGACCACGTCAGTTCTCCGTGGACCACGTCAGTTCTCCGTGGACCACGTCAGTTCTACGTGGACCACGTCAGTTCTACGTGGACATCAGTTCTCCGTGGACCACGTCAGTTCTCCGTGGACCACGTCAGTTCTCCGTGGACCACGTCAGTTCTCCGTGGACCACGTCAGTTCTACGTGGACCACGTCAGTTCTCCGTGGACCACGTCAGTTCTCCGTGGACCACGTCAGTTCTCCGTGGACCACGTCAGTTCTCCGTGGACCACGTCAGTTCTCCGTGGACCACGTCAGTTCTAGGCCTATTGATACTAACAGTTTGATGTGATTCTGCCCATCGACCTCTAATTTGACCCACTGAACATGCACCAAAACTCACCACATTTTTCACACACAGAAATGTGTGTGAAAAATGTGCGAGAATTTATAGGTTTGGTAAAAGTCGGTAAATAAATGTGTCTACAGCGCCCCCTAGAAAAGTGTAAATAGTTTGTATGAGGCCAGATCATAGTGAAGTTAGAGCTATGGAAATAAATGACAGATTAATTTAACACTGATGACACAATAAATAAATGACTAATGGAATAAAATAAACAACAATAAACTTTTACTTTGAAATCATCTTTTGTCTATTTGACACTTAGTTCTTTTTGCAGATAAAGTTTGTAAATGTTGGACATTTAATTGACTGAGAACAACTGGGATGAAAGAGAAGTTTAAAACATCCTGGGTGTTTTTGGAAAGAAGAAAGTGAGTACACACGAGTACAGGAGAGTACACACGAGTACAAGAGAGTACACACGAGTACAGGAGAGTACACACGAGTACAGGAGAGTACACACGAGTACAGGAGAGTACACACTAGTACAGGAGAGTACACACGAGTACAGGAGAGTACACACGAGTACAAGACAGTACACACGAGTACAGGAGAGTACACACGAGTACAGGAGAGTACACACGAGTACAGGAGAGTACACACGAGTACAGGAGAGTACACACTAGTACAGGAGAATACACACTAGTACAGGAGAATACACACGAGTACAGGACAGTACACACGAGTACAGGAGAGTACACACGAGTACAGGAGAGTACACACGAGTACAGGAGAGTACACACGAGTACAGGAGAGTACACACGAATACAGGAGAGTACACACGAGTACAGGAGAGTACACACGAGTACAGGAGAGTACACGAGTACAGGAGAGTACACACGAGCACAGGAGAATACACACTAGTACAGGAGAGTACACACGAGTACAGGACAGTACAAAGTACAGGAGAATACACACGAGTACAATCCATCTGAACCATGTTGAACTCATTGTGAACTATTTTTAATTTACAGGATAAAAGTTTTGTTTCAACAGCATGTGTCGACAGAACTTTATACTTTTCTGTATCACAGATTTATTTATCTGTTTTTCTTTGTTTTATGTGCTCAACATTTTAAAAAAGTCAGTTCACAGTGGGAGGAAGTGGCCTAGCGTAGCCTAGCCTAGCCTAGCCTAGCCTAGCCTAGCCTAGCCTAGCCTAGCCTAGCCAACAGTGCTATCTCTATTCATTCCATGTATGGGTCTAGTGGAGCTTCATAGTCAGACGGGGCGGGGCTAAAAGGTTGTCTTTCAAATCCCTCTACACTAAACTACACAAAAAAATACACTAAAATACACAGATACAGTAAAAAAACACAAATACACAGAACATTACAGTGAAATACATAAATACACTAAAATGTACAAAAAAATACACTTAAACCACAGAAATACATAAAAATTTACTGTAAAGTACACTAATAATTACACTTTATATATTTACAGGTACAGCAGTAGTAGTACTAGTACTTCAGTACTTGTTCATATATTTATATATATGTATACTTCTCAGACTTGTTCCACAGTTGTTGTTCTTCAGGACACTCATGGGCATCCCATAATAACCACTGCAAACATCTGCCTGTGATCCACAACGATAAGGACTCCATCTGCAGGTGAGGGTGAGGGGGCGGGGCTTCCACTGGAGCAGTACACTGTAAAACATCTGGGTTTAAATCTAGTTTAAAGATGGATATTTTTACCGTATATTTTAAGTGTATTTTAACAGGGTACTTTTACAGTGTACACTTCAGATGAATATATAGTTGCTAAAGTGTTGTGTGTTGACACGTGCGTGTTGCGTCGCCATGCGTCAGTATATTTGAGTGTATTTTTACAGTGTATTTTTACAGTGTATTTGACAGTTGCTTGTGTTTGTGTCAGTGTTGTCATGCGTCAGTGTTGCCTCAGTTCCATCAAAGAGAGTCAGTGTCAATCTGGGATGATTTCAGCCAGAGGAGGAAGATGTGAGGAAGAGGAGGAGGAAGCACACTGTTCAGACCACAACTACCAGGTGAGTCAACAAACTACCATTGGTTCTAACCAATCCCCCAAACAAACTACCATTGGTTCTAGCCCCTCCCCCCAAAAAACGACCATTGGTTCTAGCCCCTCCCCCAAACAAACTACCATTGGTTCGAGCCCCGCCCCCAAACAAACGACCATTGGTTCTAGCCCCTCCCCCAAACAAACAACCATTGGTTCTAGCCCCTCCCCCAAACAAACTACCATTGGTTCTAGCCCCTCCCCCCAAAAAACGACCATTGGTTCTAGCCCCTCCCCCAAACAAACTACCATTGGTTCGAGCCCCTCCCCCAAACAAACTACCATTGGTTCTAGCCCCTCCCCCCAAAAAACAACCATTGGTTGTAACCCCTCCCCCAAACAAACTACCATTGGTTCTAGCCCCTCCCCCAAACAAACGACCATTGGTTCTAGCCCCTCCCCCAAACAAACTACCATTGGTTCTAGCCCCTCCCCCAAACAAACTACCATTGGTTCTAGCCCCTCCCCCAAACAAACAACCATTGGTCCTAGCCCCTTCCCCCAAAAAACAACCATTGGTCCTAGCCCCGCCCCCAAACAAACAACCATTGGTTCTACCCCTCCCCCAAACAAACTACCATTGGTTCGAGCCCCGCCCCCAAACAAACGACCATTGGTTCTAGCCCCTCCCCCAAACAAACAACCATTGGTTGTAGCCCCTCCCCCAAACAAACTACCATTGGTTCTAGCCCCTCCCCCAAAAAACGACCATTGGTTCTAGCCCCTCCCCCAAACAAACTACCATTGGTTCGAGCCCCTCCCCCAAACAAACTACCATTGGTTCGAGCCCCTCCCCCAAACAAACTACCATTGGTTCTAGCCCCTCCCCCCCAAAAAACAACCATTGGTTGTAGCCCCTCCCCCAAACAAACTACCATTGGTTGTAGCCCCTCCCCCAAACAAACGACCATTGGTTCTAGCCCCTCCCCCAAACAAACTACCATTGGTTCTAGCCCCTTCCCCCAAACAAACTACCATTGGTTCTAGCCCCTCCCCCAAACAAACTACCATTGGTTCTAGCCCCTCCCCCAAACAAACAACCATTGGTTGTAGCCCCTCACCCAAACAAACAATCATTGGTTCTAGCCCCTCCCCCAAACAAACTACCATTGGTTCTAGCCCCTCCCCCAAACAAACAACCATTGGTTGTAGCCCCTCCCCCAAACAAACAATCATTGGTTCTTGAGATAGATGGAGGGGAGAGAGGGGGGAGTTGGAGGGGGGGTGGCTCTGGAGAAATGCTGCGCTTCAATTGGCCCCTGAGGGAGACGAGCATCTGGGTCTCGCTCGTGTGGTTGTGGAAAACGGGGAATGTGACCGGGGTCCGACCTGATCCCAAGGGCAGGTTGAGGGGATGATGGTGGTGTCACAGAGTGAACACTGCACATGACTATTTTTTTAAGTGTCACCTTCCTTCAGATGAAAGATTAGAAGTGAGTTGTGACCATGAACATAAATGTGTTTGTGCTCAGACACACGTCACTGTATAAACTACCATGGATTTGACCAGTGACAGTGGTCAACCATCGGTCAAACCATCATCGGTCAACATCACGAGCCTGGAGGTGTGTGTGTGTGTGTGTGTGTGGGGGGGGGGGGGTCGATTAGTTTCATTAGATTAGTTCCAGGTCTATTGATTATAAATCAGTTCCTCTGTAGTTGATTTTAATCTGATCATGGGTTTAAACTATAGAAATGACACTAATACACTGAAGGTCAAAGGTCACGGCTCCAGTTAAACAGTTTTAGTTTCTTTTCTTCCACAGATTTAAGTTGATGGAAAATATGTTGATCAGTGTCACTGCACAAATATTGTGTCTGTGTTTGTTAGAGCGCTGCGTTGGCTCTGGAACAGATGGTCATGTGTTCACACTGGGTCTAGACTATAACCTGGAACACTATTTAATCTTTGAGTAAAAAAAAGGGTGTGTACAGGGTGTGTACAAGGTGTGTACAAGGTGTGTACAGGGTGTGTACAAGGTGCGTACAAGGGTGTGTACAAGGTGTGTACAAGGTGTGTACAGGGTGTGTACAAGGTGTGTACAAGGGTGTGTACTGGGTGTGTACAAGGGTGTGTACAAGGTGTGTACAAGGTGTGTACAGGGTGTGTACAAGGTGTGTACAAGGTGTGTACAGGGTGTGTACAGGGTGTGTACAAGGGTGTGTACAAGGTGTGTACAAGGTGTGTACAGGGTGTGTACAAGGTGTGTACAAGGTGTGTACAGGGTGTGTACAAGGTGTGTACAAGGTGTGTACAGGGTGTGTACAGGGTGTGTACAGGGTGTGTACAAGGGTGTGTACAAGGGTGTGTACAGGGTGTGTACAAGGTGTGTACAAGGGTGTGTACAGGGTGTGTACAAGGTGTGTACAAGGTGTGTACAGGGTGTGTACAGGGTGTGTACAAGGGTGTGTACAAAGGTGTGTACAGGGTGTGTACAAGGTGTGTACAGAGTGTGTATTAGGTTGTGTACAAGGTGTGTACAGGGTGTGTACTAGGGTGTGTACTAGGGTGTGTACAAGGGTGTGTACTAGGGTGTGTACAAAGGTGTGTACTAGGGAGCGTACAGGGTGTGGACAAGGGTGTGTACAAGGTGTGTACAGGGTGTGTACAGGGTGTGTACAAGGGTGTGTACAAAGGTGTGTACTTGGGAGCGTACAGGGTGCTTACAAGGGTGTGTACAAGGTGTGTACAGGGTGTGTACAGGGTGTGTACAGGGTGTGTACAAGGTGTGTACAGAGTGTGTATTAGGGTGTGTACAAGGTGTGTACAGGGTGTGTACTAGGGTGTGTACAAGGGTGTGTACTAGGGTGTGTACAGGGTGTGTACTAGGGTGTGTACAAGGGTGTGTACTAGGGAGCGTACAGGGTGCGTACAAGGGTGTGTACTAGGGTGTGTACAGGGTGTGTACTAGGGTGTGTACAAGGGTGTGTACTAGGGAGCGTACAGGGTGCGTACAAGGGTGTGTACTAGGGTGTGTACAGGGTGTGTACTAGGGTGTGTACTAGGGTGTGTACTAGGGAGCGTACAGGGTGCGTACTAGGGTGTGTACAAGGGTGTGTACTAGGGAGCGTACAGGGTGCGTACAAGGGTGTGTACTAGGTGTATGTAACAATGTCCACTGACACAAACAACATTTTAACACCAACAAAAAAGGCTAACGTTAGCAAAGAGTTTCCTGTTAAATGTAACTGAACATCAGTAGGTGAACATATGTCTGCATTTGGTCTGAACCCACGGCTCTAAAACTGGACTGTCCACACGTCTGTCACACGTCCTCACAGTTATATTAAGTGGAAAAACTTTAAGGCAGCAGCTGACAAGATGAACCCCACACTGCCCACATCATGTTTGGGGGAAAAAAGGGCGTGTTGTCATAATGCGGGTAGTCTGTGCTGCTTATCACACAGGTTAGCTAGCTAATGCTGCTGTATCACACGATGTGTGTTTTGTTAGCCCACCACAACTGTCTTACCTGCAGGTGGCTTGGTTATATCTGGTCTGTGTTTACGCAGAGAGAGAGAGAGAGAGAGAGAGACTTGTGCTACGGAAGTTGACTAGTCAACTTTTTAGTTAATGCTCTAGTGTGTACAGTACTAACTGTAGTGTTTTTCTTTTTTTGGGGGGGGGCAGGTGTGCTGCAGATGTTGTCTTCTAGGTTTACGGGTACGAAGTGATGGACGGAGCTGCAACATCCACCAGTACCTGGGGTTCCCCTGTGGGCACATCTTCCTCACCTGCTGTGAGGAAGAGGAGCAGGAAGATCTGAGCAGCCGGAACGTTCTGAGACCAAAGCACCAGCCCCGAGCTACGGCCCTGCCCCAGAACGGTATAGAACACTAACACTTTAACGGTAGTGAGTATAGAACACTAACACTTTAACGGTAGTGAGTATAGAACACTAACACTTTAACGGTAGTGAGTATAGAACACTAACACTTTAACGGTAGTGAGTATAGAACACTAACACTTTAACGGTAGTGAGTATAGAACACTAACACTAACGGTAGTGAGTATAGAACACTGACACTAACGGTAGTGAGTATAGAACACTAACACTTTAACGGTAGTGAGTATAGAACACTAACACTAACGGTAGTGAGTATAGAACACTGACACTAACGGTAGTGAGTATAGAACACTAACACTTTAACGGTAGTGAGTATAGAACACTAACACTAACGGTAGTGAGTATAGAACACTAACACTTTAACGGTAGTGAGTATAGAACACTAACACTAACGGTAGTGAGTATAGAACACTAACACTTTAACGGTAGTGAGTATAGAACACTGACACTTTAACGGTAGTGAGTATAGAACACTAACACTTTAACGGTAGTGAGTATAGAACACTAACACTTTAACGGTAGTGAGTATAGAACACTGACACTTTAACGGTAGTGAGTATAGAACACTGACACTTTAACGGTAGTGAGTATAGAACACTAACACTTTAACGGTAGTGAGTATAGAACACTAACACTTTAACGGTAGTGAGTATAGAACACTGACACTTTAACGGTAGTGAGTATAGAACACTAACACTTTAACGGTAGTGAGTATAGAACACTAACACTTTAACGGTAGTGAGTATAGAACACTAACACTTTAACGGTAGTGAGTATAGAACACTAACACTTTAACGGTAGTGAGTATAGAACACTAACACTTTAACGGTAGTGAGTATAGAACACTGACACTAACGGTAGTGAGTATAGAACACTAACACTTTAACGGTAGTGAGTATAGAACACTAACACTTTAACGGTAGTGAGTATAGAACACTGACACTAACGGTAGTGAGTATAGAACACTAACACTTTAACGGTAGTGAGTATAGAACACTGACACTAACGGTAGTGAGTATAGAACACTAACACTTTAACGGTAGTGAGTATAGAACACTAACACTTTAACGGTAGTGAGTATAGAACACTGACACTAACGGTAGTGAGTATAGAACACTAACACTTTAACGGTAGTGAGTATAGAACACTGACACTTTAACGGTAGTGAGTATAGAACACTAACACTTTAACGGTAGTGAGTATAGAACACTAACACTTTAACGGTAGTGAGTATAGAACACTAACACTTTAACGGTAGTGAGTATAGAACACTAACACTTTAACGGTAGTGAGTATAGAACACTAACACTTTAACGGTAGTGAGTATAGAACACTGACACTTTAACGGTAGTGAGTATAGAACACTAACACTTTAACGGTAGTGAGTATAGAACATTAACACTTTAACGGTAGTGAGTATAGAACACTGACACTTTAACGGTAGTGCTTTAACCCTCTGATCATTTTCCACAAGTAGGAAAATTAAACTTTTGAATGTTAAATGATTTTCACTGAAAAAAAACTACAGAATTCATGGGATAATATTTAATGGCGATGAATAAATGACTAAGTTATTAAAAGTAATTAGATGTGTTATGACCTTTGGTCATTTGTATTTTGTGTATCCTCCTGGACACAGGGTGGAGTTGTCCCCCCCCCTCTCCACTGTGTGTGTCCCATTTCCTGTTATCCAGGTGGTTGAAGGTGATTGGCTGCAGACATCTTTTTAAAGAGGAAGCTGATGAGGCTCTGGGCTCTTCACCTTCTTCATGCTGCTATAGATGGGTCACTTTTAGGACGACTTAAGTCTTTTGAAATATTTGTGTAAACAGACTATTGATTGTTTAGTTTTTATGTTCAATCCCTTTTATCTGTAGGGGAGGGAAGCCATTTTGTTTTCACCATTTTCTCCTGTTTTTTGGTTAAGAAGTTTAGCGATTGTAATTCTTTTGTTTATTAGATAAGATGATTTTCTGTTGAACCTTTTTGTTTGTTGTTTTGGCCTCACCCTCCCTGACACTTTTTGTTAATATAATAAATATTGAAAGTATTGGATTGAATTTTAGTGTATGACCCTTTTATTTTTGGAAGCTGGAAGAAGGTGTGGAGCCACTTTATGTTGTGCTCTGGTTCCCCTAGTCTGGGGCGTAACAGATCCCAATGTTAAATCAGATCCCAGTATTAGAGTAGACCCCAGTGTTAGATCAGGTCCCACTGCTGGAGTAGATCCCAGTGTTAGATCAGTTCCCAGTGTTAGAGTAGACCCCAGTGTTAGATCAGATCCCAGTGTCAGAGTAGATCCCAGTGTTGGATCAGATCCCAGTGTCAGAGTAGATCCCAGTGTTAGAGAAGATCCCAGTGTTGGATCAGATCCCAGTGTTAGAGAAGATCCCAGTGTTAGAGTAGACCCCAGTGTTGGATCAGACCCCAGTGTTAGATCAGATCCCAGTGTTAGATCAGGTCCCACTGCTAGAGTAGATCCCAGTGTTAGATCAGTTCCCAGTGTTAGAGTACATCCCAGTGTTAGATCAGGTCCCACTGTTAGAGTAGATCCCAGTGTTAGATCAGGTCCCAGTGCTAGAGTGTTAGAGTAGACCCCAGTGTTGGATCAGATCCCAGTGTTAGAGAAGATCCCAGTGTTAGATCAGATCCCAGTGTTAGATCAGATCCCAGTGTTACATCAGATCCCAGTGTTACATCAGTTCCCAGTGTTAGAGTAGATCCCAGTGTTAGATCAGGTCCCAGTGCTAGAGTGTTAGAGTAGACCCCAGTGATGGATCAGATCCCAGTGTTAGAGAAGATCCCAGTGTTAGAGAAGATCCCAGTGTTAGATCAGATCCCAGTGTTAGATCAGATCCCAGTGTTACATCAGATCCCAGTGTTACATCAGTTCCCAGTGTTAGAATAGACCCCAGTGTTACATCAGTCCCCAGTGTTAGAGTAGATCCCAGTGTTACATCAGTTCCCAGTGTTAGAGTAGATCCCAGTGTTACATCAGTTCCCAGTGTTAGAGTAGATCCCAGTGTTACATCAGTTCCCAGTGTTAAAGTAGATCCCAGTGTTACATCAGTTCCCAGTGTTAAAGTAGATCCCAGTGTTACATCAGTCCCCAGTGTTAGAGTAGATCCCAGTGTTACATCAGTTCCCAGTGTTAGAGTAGATCCCAGTGTTACATCAGTTCCCAGTGTTAGAGTAGATCCCAGTGTTACATCAGTTCCCAGTGTTAGAGTAGATCCCAGTGTTACATCAGTTCCCAGTGTTAGAGTAGATCCCAGTGTTACATCAGTTCCCAGTGTTAGAGTAGATCCCAGTGTTACATCAGTTCCCAGTGTTAGGGTAGATCCCAGTGTTACATCAGTTCCCAGTGTTAGAGTAGATCCCAGTGTTACATCAGTTCCCAGTGTTAGAGTACATCCCAGTGTTACATCAGTTCCCAGTGTTAGAGTACATCCCAGTGTTACATCAGTTCCCAGTGTTAGAGTAGATCCCAGTGGGTTAAAGGTTCATTCTTTCTTTGGTTTGTGCAGTGAGTCCTGCTGAAGATAAGACCTCTGTCCAAGAGGAAGACCACCCTGTGGCCCCGCCCACACCATCCTCCACCAGTACCAGCAGTACCAGCAGTACCAGCAGTACCACCAGTACCAGCAGTACCAGCAGTACCACCAGTACCACCAGTACCAGCAGCAGAAGTCCTGTCCATCGTAGACCATGTACAGGTAATGCTAATGCTAATGCTAATCTCCCCTTTTTGCCTCATTGTATTTTTTTAATTACTGTATAATACTGAGTATTATAAGATTTTAATTTAAAAACACATTTTCTCTCATTTTGTTTAGGTTACCACGGTAACTTACACTCAGTGTCAGATTACCCCACCACCCCCCCCCGTTAAGCCTCCAGGGCAGTGGCACATGCTCAGTACACTGTTCTAAATGTATTGTATTTTCATGTATTTCTGTAGTTGATTATGTTTTTGTAAAGCCCTCTGAGACGACTTTGTTGTGATTTAGGGCTTTATAAATAAAATTGAATTGAATTGAATGTAACATTTTAGCTAATCATGACTAGACTTTATTGTCATTAATTATAGTCCTAGACCTGAAGTCATTAATGCATTCACATGTTTTGCTAGCATAGCTGATTTGTTAGCCCCACTTTGGCTTATGCTTTTGTGTTCCGAAGGAAATGGCGGGTGCAGTCAGCAGTGCCGTGCAGTGGGGGGCTACGCTCGCTGCTCCTGCTTCCCAGGATTCTCACTGAATGCAGACGGACGCACGTGCCGAGGTAAGGACCGCCCCTTTTACCGCCACTAGACGGAAGAGACGATTGATTGGTAACTTTGACACAATACGCAGCGTACAAAAAGCTATTCCATGACCTTTGACCTATCTTTGATCATTGGGAAAATATTTTTTCATGACCTTTGACCTCCATTCATCAAAATTTAATGGAATCTATTCTGGAGCACCTCACACGTGTGTGGACAGACGAGCTCATGTGCGGACAGAAAAGATGAAAAGTCAAAATTATTCAAAAGTGAAAATGTTCACATAAAATGTAAAAATGGGTGGCTGTTGGGTCTGAGTGTTGTGTTTCCAGATGTCGACATACTGTGGGTGGGTCCAGATGCGGACACAGGGCGGGTGGGTCCAGATGCGGACACAGGGCGGGTGGGTCCAGATGCGGACACAGGGCGGGTGGGTCCAGATGCGGACACAGGGCGGGTGGGTCCAGATGCGGACACAGGGCAGGTGGGTCCAGATGCAGACATAGGGCGGGTGGGTCCAGATGCGGACACAGGGCGGGTGGGTCCAGATGCGGACACAGGGCGGGTGGGTCCAGATGCGGACACAGGGCGGGTGGGTCCAGATGCGGACACAGGGCGGGTGGGTCCAGATGTGTGCAGAGGGTTGATGGAAGCAGCCGTCCCATGTTTGGACTAACCTCATCTGGAATGAATTTAAGAAAAGGAAGCACTTTAATCAGAGGAACCAGAGTTCTATTAACCCTTTCGATTCTACACTGGGGGGTTCTGACCCGAGACTGGATCTGTTCACATACACTGGACTAAACCTACTGGTCTCTCTGCCCCAAAAACCAAATGAACCACACTGGTTCCTCTACTTAAATTAATTTGTTCCAGAAGTGTTTTCATACTGGGAATTTTTGGTAAATAGTCCCCCTAAACCCCCAACACTACCCCCTAAACCCCCAGCTACCCCCATAAAACCCCAATACTGAACTTGCATATGTCTAATCTGCACCAAAATGTTAGTCTGCACCTTTGTGTGTAGAATTGACCTATTGTTGACCCAAGGAGGTCATTTCAGATAGAGACCGGGGTAGTATATTTGACAGATAGGTAACCCGGAGAAACCTGGAGGGTGGGGGGTCGTTATGGGTTAAAGTTGAAAGTTGACATTTCAGGCACATGACTTTAAAGCGACAGTTCAGTATTTTTTAGATTAATGTGTTTGTCATCAGTGTCTTTACTCTGGTGCACCCACACTGACTTACCCCCCACAGTGTCCTGTGAGCCCAGTTCTGGTCAAAGCCAAAGTAGTCCCGGCAGGTTTCCTGGGGTCAACAAAATAAAACCTGTTTCTTCTCAAAACAGTATGTGTTGGAATGAGTGATTTATTTACATAACAAAACTGTCACTGAACAAAAACTCACACCTTGTAATTGCTTTGAGTTACTTTCTCCCAATAGCGATCAATGCGTTAGCGTTGTCACTGCTAACAGCTGTACACCTGCACATCACATCCGCTAACACTGCTAACAGCTGCCCAACAAGGAGATAGAATGATGGAGAACATACAGACACTGAGATCTTTCTCTCTCTCATCTGTTTTTGTCATTTTTATAACCTATCTTTCATACCAAGTCTGTTCACGTCTAGTCACCTGGTGTCCCCTTTTCCTTTTTCCCCCCTGGGGGGAGTGGTGGCGCCCTTGACAGTGTCTGCGTGGGAGCCATGGACGACAGGATCTGCAGTGTCTCGTCTGTGCCGACCTGTGACCCCCGACCCTGCCTGTCTGGACCAGCCCCCCCTCCTTCATTTATAAATGGACGTTCATCTATAGTCTGTCCGTCCATGGGAGTGGATCTGTCCTTCAGTGTGGTTCTACCCAACATTTATTCTTTTTCCCACTGGGTTTGAGGTTTTTACTGCTGAGAAGGAGGAGCTAAGGACAGGGGGAGGAGCTAAGGACAGGGGATGTTTGGGACTGTTCATATATCTCTGTAGTTGATTGTGTTTCTGTAAAGCACTTTGAGACAACTTTGTTGTGATTTGGGGCTTTATAAATGAAATGTAATTGTTCATCAGCTGTTAGAAGTGTTAGCTGTTAGCAGTGTTAGCGGATGCTATGTGCAGGTGTACAGCTTTTAGCAGTGAGAATGCTAGCGCATTGATCGCTATTGAGAGAAAGTAGCTCCAAACAAATAGAAGCTGTGAGTTTTTGTTCAGTGACAGTTTTGTTATGTAAATAAATCACTCATTCCAACACATACTGTTTTGAGAAGAAACAGGTTTTATTTTGTTGACCCCAGGAAACCTGCCGGGACTACTTTGGCTTTGACCAAAACCAGATCAGAACTGGGCTCACAGGACACTGTGGGGGGTAAGTCACTGTGGGTGTACCAGAGTAAAGGGGCGGAGTCAGGAGAGAGGGGCGGAGTTACTGTGGGTGCACCAGAGTAAAGACACTGATGACAATGTTCTTCACTTCTATAGTTGTTCAAAGCTCTTTACATGAGCCTCACATTCACCCATTCACACACACTCATACACCAGTAGGTTCTAAGGTTCTGTCAGTCCTACTGGAAGACTAAGGGTTCAGTGTCTTTGTCTAAGGACACTTGGACATGTGGGCAGCCAGAGCTGGGATGCGAACCACCAACCTCTCGGTCATTGGGCCTAGAGGTTGGTGGTTGAGCCCCAATAGTGTCTGTGGTCAATAGGACTTGTGCCGATGTAGTCCGAGGCCAGGGGACAGCTGTGACCACTTCCACAGATTGTTTATAATTAGAGGGGTTTGTTGTTTACTCCTGAACTCGATTATCAGTTCTCCAGTTTTTTTCTTCATTCAGGATCAGATTGTCGAGCCCACACCACTGCACCATCCGCTCTACCTCCTCTCTTCAGGACTGGTCATCATTATCCCCAATCAGACCCACTACTGTGGTGTCATCTGTACTTGTATGTGATTTGATTTGATGCAGAACAACAGTCATGTGTCAACAGTGTAAACACAGTGGATACGAGTAAAAGACAGATGGAACTGGAGCTGATGTTTGTCACTTTCACTGACAGTGCTCTGTTGGTGAGGTCGTCCAGCAGCCAGTTGCGCAGGAATAACACTGGAAACTAAATGATATAACCTGTAACTAGACTTCCATCCATCAGTTGAAGGAAATAATGGATGACCACATCCAAAAGATAAAAGGTTATATATATATATATATATATATATATATATATATATATATATATATATATATATATATATATATATATATAAAACCTTTTACCCTTTCTTTCTTTGTCCTCCACCAAGAGAAGGGATGGGGGCCCTGCTGGACCCACCACCTGTAACACATAATTACCATAATGATTAACAACAGGTGCCCATAATACGACTGGAGGAAAATGGTGTTCATGTACAGTAACATGGACTGAATGGAGGTTAATTCTTACCTCTGTCACGTCTATTATCGGAGGGATCCGGCTCCGGCGATGAGACTGTGCTGGTGTCAGTCGAACCCGGCGGCAGCCATTCGTCTGAAGAATCCTGGTCTGGTTCACTGGGATCCTCTGAACCGGATTCACCTGGACCATGCTGGTCCTTCAAGGGCACATGGTGCGCACCACACCCGCTCACTCTACCCTTCTCTTTCCCCCCTCACCTGCCGCAGTATCTCCTGAAATACTCCTAAACCTGCTTTCTTCCACCGCCAGCTGCCTCAGTTCGCGACGTCTCGGCTTTTCGCCATCTTCACTCAAGCTCGCATTTCTTACTCTGCCAACACCAGTTGTGCCCCACCCACAAACCAATTTCCATGGTCCTCCTCTACAGGATTAGGTTGGAAATACACCAAAATTCAATGAGTACACGCCTGATTTTCAGTGACAGGCTGCGCGAGACCGCTCCCCTGCCCCTCGCCCATGATTGATGTATATATATGTCAATGGCAGTGAGTGAGTTAATTTCTCAATATAATACCGAATCTGTAAAAAAAAAAATCTTAATTTTTAAGGCCAAATTGTCCCTTTAAGTTTTGAAAACTGTTTACTGAACCTTTCCATAAGAAAGTACAATATGCTGTTAACCCATGGTTTTTCCAATCTTTAAATCTAGCATCCAAACTTTTGGGCATGAAATCTGGATCAAATGCAAACCATCAAGACTTTTATCGCCTGCTTCAGATGATTTTTATCTACTATCTTCATCCAACTTTTAAGCGCTCCACCAATCCAGGGGTTACCCAGGCTGATCAGCGTATTCATCAATCACTTCTCGCTTATCGCTGTTTGAATTGGGAACTCTACTGACATGGCTCCTTCTACTTCCTTCCATCAAGCATTGTATGTTGGATTGCACCAGTAATCTTTTAAACATGGAAGCGCAACCCCCCCTTTATTTTTGCCAATTGTAGATTCTGGTATTTGATTCTTGGATGACGCCTCAGCCAAATGGACCTCAAAATGAGTTTATCCCACTCCTGGAAGTGTTGATCAGAAATATATATTGGAAGGGACTGGAAATTGTATAATAATCTTGGCAATATAACCATTTTGACTGATTGGACCTGAGCTCCAAAATTAAGCAATGGTATTAAATCCCATCTGCTTATATCTTCTCAAATTGTATTGTTTAGGGCAGGGTTCCCCAATTAGATTTCATCAAGGGCCAAATTCTGACCTGGGCATCAAGCCGAGGGCCACAGCAGGGAGGGAGGCGCCACAACAGCCCCACTCCAGTGACAGATAATAATGTTGAATCTGCACTTATAGTGAATTATAACATTAGTTGTGCCTGAGATTCAGGAATACTATTGGTCAGGGTCATACAAAAACAAATTTCACTCTGGAAACAAAAGTTGAGAACCAACCATTTACTAAAAATAAATATTTGGTTATTACAGTCTGCTCTGAAAGTTACCAGATTTATAACAGCAGCTAGTTAACTCTAAATACAATTGAAAAAATATACTTTGCTAGTCTGCTGGAACAAATCAACAGTAATACAACTGTAACAACAGCCAGTTGGACATACTTAAATAATAAACACTAATATATATATATATATATATATATATATATATATATATATATATATATCAAGGGTTTGACTTCAATGGTTTTTCATTTATTTATAACCAAGTCTAAAATCAGCAGTGACGAGGAGTGCAAAAATACCACACAAAAAAAACAGGAAAAAGAAAAATTGTTACAAGAGATCTCAAAACACAATAAAGTTGGTCTCTTTTACCATTCACTAAAAAAAACTGATTTCAGCGACACTTCAAATTCAACAACTTCAAATTCAAACGGCGCACTAATGTCGCACCGTCACAATATTTCAAAAAAATTATCTTTTTGCTCACAAGTTGGTGTGGGCCAGTCTGTGTCCTCTTGCACGCCAGAAATGTCCCGCGGGCCACTTCATATGTGAATCTGTTTGTGGACTGAGTCACTTCTATTAAAGCTCCTCCCATTTTATGTTAAAGCTCCTCCCATTTTCTGTGGCTAAGGGACTGTCCCTGTTGCCATGGAAACCAGCCTGTAGTTCCACACGCAGACACACAGAGCTGACTGGAGTAAAGTCTGTCTGAATGTTAAACCATGCCTCTGAACTACTGTGATTTTTGGTAAAAGTGTAAATAATTGGTGAAAACAAAGTTGATGATGAGTGACAGGAGGGTGTGAGGAACAAGTACATGTACTTTTTATGTGTGTACTGTGAAAAATAAGTGAGTTAGAACAATTTGAAAAACACTGAACTCAACATGAGACAGAAATGATTTTTCCAATAGAAGTCTATTGACAGAAATCCCTGACATCATCCCAAACAGGTTCCTGTCATTTCACTTTAAAAAGAGCTAGATCTTCAAACCCTGGTTTGTTTGAATTCTCACAACCATGGCAACATTTGTGGAAAAGATTGTTTGTCTACTATTTATGGTTTTGCCGTGAGGACGAGTTATTGAGACATTTTTCAGCTTAATTTTTTCTTCTCTCGTGCTCTAGCGATGACATCACCCACTGATAAAAAGTCAGATTTTGGTCTTTTCAGGGTGGATTTACTGAGTTCTCTATCGACAACCGTAAATCACACCCTCATGACAATCACATCCTAAAGACACCACAAAAATGACTGTGTTTTAAATTGGGTCCATAAGAGAGTACCATTCACTTTAAACACTAAAATCCACCCAATTGTTATCAGCGACCATGCACCAATATCTGTCAGCCTGCAAACAGATTCCATCCCTAAACCTCAGACCTGGCGCCTCAACATTTCTCTACTCAAAGACCTAGAATTTGATCGAGTAATAAGGAATGAGTGGGCGGACTTTTTAAAAAATAATGACTCTCATGACTTATCTCCATCTTTACTTTGGGAAACTGGAAAGGCTGTAATCAGAGGTAAAATAAGATCGTACTCCTCATACAAGAAAAAGAAAGATCTACAAACAGAGAAAGACGAAGAAAAAATTCAACAACTTACAGAGAATTATACAATAAACCCAAGTAATCAATTATGGTCCGAACTACAAAATGCAAAACTAAACCTCGATAATATCCTATCCAAGAAAACAGAGTTTTTATTACAACAACTAAGATAGAATGATGTCGAACACAATAATAAATCAGGAAAATTTCTGGCGAACCAACTCCAGTGCAATAAAGAAAAATCCTCCATAACAGCAATTCAGGAAAATATACTCAGTCACCTCAGGAAATCAACCAAACCTTCTATAATTATTACCAGAGTTTATACTCAGCAGCAGCTAACCCAAACATGGAAGATATTCATCATTTTCTCAACAATTTAAACATGCTCAAACTAACGTCAAACGACAGAGACATATTAGATGCTCCATTGACTATGAAAGAACTGCAATGTGCATTAGACAGTATGACAGCAGGTAAGGCACCTGGCCCACATGGCCCGCATGGTTTCCCTGCTGAATTTCTTAAACATGTTCGCACCCCTTTTCTTCAGGACAGTGACAGAGATTAAAAATAATGTTTCTATCAGTCCACACATGAATACAGCTGCAATTAAATTATTATTAAAACCAGACAAAGATCCTACGCTTCCCTCTAGCTATCGACCTCTGTCACTAATCAACACAGACATCAAAATTATCTCAAAAGCTCTCACCTGTAGGCTGGAGGAAATCATCCCGTCAATAATCCACAGCGATCAAACAGGATTTATAAAAGGCCGACACTCCACCAACAATATCAGAAGACTTCTAAGCTACTGCAGAGTCCCATTTCAGTGAATGATGGGACCCCCCAGAATGTGCTGAGAATCTCTCCACAATCTCTACCCTAGACTCATTCTCTTTTGCACGAGTGTCCTCTTCTGGTCTACTCTATTCTATTCTATTTTATACTATCAAGTCATCTACAACTATGATGCTCACTACCGATTGTTTAATTATTTATTTATTTAATCTCTTTATCTTTTGTGCTGTTTTGGTTCCCTCCTCTTTTTTCGATTTATTTATTTTTATTGATGGACAGTTAATAGTTGGAATAACACACCACCTTACAATCTTTAATTACAATAGCACCGCCTGTTAACTTCTGTCCAGTCTTTGTTTCCTCCACACATCACTGAGGTGTAGCACTGCCCTCCCTGGCTTATAATAGAGAGTTCTAATAAAGGATGTCTGCTCAGCTTTCAGGGAGGACCGCTGATGGTCACACACATGCACTAAATATTAAAATATTTGGCTGCAAGACTAAAATATGCATTGATCTCAAACAATGTTGACTCCCTCTGTGTGGAGTTAAACAATGAGAACAAATACAGACAAAAGAAAAAAAAAGAATGAATGAATGTGGGGTTTTATTTGGTATAATAATGTGAAATCTGTACGATATATCGGAATTGTGAGACCACACGTGTAAACTCTGGAACAATTTGACAAATTTTTACTATTTACTACAAAATGCTACGATGTATCGTTTGGGAGTTACAGCCACGTAAACATGGCCCCTTCTTTTCAGATAGACATTTTTGACTGTTTTAACAAGTGGTGCTCTGTTCAACAAACCCCGCCCCCTCAGCCACAACTAGCCCTGCCCCTTTCACACATATTTGACCTGATTGGTTGTATCTCTGATCATTTTTGTAATGTGACCTTTGACTTTTGACCTATATTCACCCACATTTAATGGAATCTATTCTGGACCAACTGACTGGAAATTGTATTATCTGTCTTTCTGTCTCTTGTTCTGAATAATCTTACGGATGACAAAATAATGTAGGGAGACGTCGTTCTGTTTCAAACGTTTACTGAAGTAAAGAAAACAACATATTTACAGCACGAATATATTTTGCAACAGAGAAAAAGCTGCTGGCCAAACATAAAGAAACACTGCATAACATAACATGCAAATGCAGTCAAAATTGAAGTTCATTTGCTGCCCACATACCGCTGATGTATGTGCCCAACAGCCTTGAGTTTATAATGGCTTCAGCTTCAGTCAGAATTGTGCACATCTCTTCAAAGTTGAGTTTAGCTGTGCATAGCACCTTCTGGAGTACGACCTTAACTGATTGAACAAGCCGTTCCCAGAATCCGCTCCACCAGGCTGCTTTTTCAGCGATGAACCGCCAGGTGATGCTCTTCTCTGAGAAGAACTCTCGCAGTTGTGCATCTTTAATTCGCTGCCAGAGGTCCTTCAGATCTTGATCTGCTCTCTTTAACGTCTTGGCGTTATCCGAAAAAATCACCTTGCATAATCCTCTTCTGTAGATGAATCGTTTTAGAGCTAACAAGAAGTGCTCCATGGACATGTCTGACACCAACTCTAAGTGGACTCCTCTGGTTACAGCACACGTGAACAGTGCTATATACGCCTTTGCCATTGAGCTCTGAATCTTCACATAGAGTGGGCCTGCGAAATCCACACCTGTAACTTAAAATGGTGGTGATTCGGTTATTCTGTCCCTTGGCAACAGTGAAGCTTTTGCCTTGAATTTCTTGCAAAATACACGTCTGAATACAACACCTTTCACTCTTGGCCGTGCCTTCAGAACCCAATATTTCTCTCAAGTCCGCACTAAAGTGTCTTGCACACCTGCATGGTTCATTTGCTCGTGTTGATACTGCACCAACATGTCTGTGTACAGGTGCCTGTTGGACAAAATCCAGGGGTGTTTTTCTCTACAAGAGAGATCAGAGTGCTGTAGCCTTCCTCTGACATTAAGCAACTCATCTTCATCCAGGAATGGTTTGAACTGTCATATCCTGGAGTCAGTGTCGGGGTATTTCCTGGCTTTCAGATGATCTATTTCAGAGCTGAAACTCTTGCTCTGAACCACTTTAGTCCAATATTTTTCTGTCCTGTTCAGCTCTTCTGCTGTCAGTTCACCATTGACCTTGGTTCATGAGTGTGTGTTGTGATGGACCTCTTGATCCTGGCTGTCACGCGAAACACTTTTCTGAGTTTGCTCTACCTTCCTAGACATAAGACAGGGTTCAGGAAGTCTGGTTCTTGTTCAACAATTTGTACTGCAATCTGGTATTTGGATCAGAGTTCAGATTTAACCTCCTCTTCCTGAACATCGTTCTGAGTACTCTATGCATGATCAACTGACATTAGAACACAAAGTCCATACCACAACAATGTGATGTGCCTCAGGTTCTGTACAGTTAGACCTCTGGTAGGAAGGTCAGCTGGATTCAGTTTCCCCTTGCAGTGAGTGGGTCAGTCAGAGCCTGGATTTCTGTGATCCTCTTCGCTACAAACTGTTTCCACTTGTGCACAGAACCAGGGATCCAGTGCAGAACTATCATGGAATCTGTCCATAATCTGAGCTGTGTCTTGTCTAGCTGCAGCGCCTTCATGAGTGTGTTCCCCGACCTGGCTGCTATTATAGCACCCATCAGCTCCAGGCGTAGCAGGGTCATTCTTTTCAGCGGAGCCACTCTGGATGCAACCAGGCTTGTAGCCACTTGTCCTTCTCTTGTATTTCCTTCAAGGTAAGTGGCTGCACTCGAAGCTCTTTCACATGAATCACAGAATACATTTAGCTTTAGCTCTTGGTTGTTCTGCTGTGGCATGTGCATTTTGTACCACCATGGGATTGATGCCAGGCAAATAGATAAACTAAGTACTTGTGTACAAGACATAAAAATTTGGATGAGTGCCAATTATCTCTTACTGAACCCTGAAAAAACTGAAGTCGTTATAATTGGTCCTAAAAATGCGAGAGACTCCCTAACTGACCAGATAGTTACTCTGGACAATTTAAGTGTAACACCCAGTACCACAGTTAAAAATTTAGGAGTTTTATTTGATCCAGATCTTTCATTCAAAATGCATATCAAACAAACATGTAGAACAGCCTTCTTTCACCTGCGCAACATAGCCAAAATTAGGAATATTCTGTCTAAAACGACTGCAGAAAAATTAATTCATGCATTTGTTACATCACGTCTAGATTATTGTAACTCCTTACTTGTAGCGTGTCCTAAATATTCCCTAAAAAGCTTGCAACTGGTTCAAAATGCAGCAGCAAGATTATTAACAGGATCAAATAGAAGAGAACACATCACCCCTGTGCTCCAAACCCTTCATTGGCTACCAGTTGAGTCTAGAATTAAATTTAAAATCCTCCTCCTTACATATAAAACCATTAATGGTATGGGCCCCTCTTATCTCAAAGATGATCTGGTTCCGTACCTACCCAATAGAACCCTTCGCTCTCAGAATGTAGGTTTACTGAAAGTTCCTAGGGTTTCTAAAAGTACAGTAGGAGCTAGAGCTTTTAGTTATCAGGCCCCTGTCTTATGGAATCATCTTCCCTTTAATATTAAAAACGCCGAAACAGTCTCTACATTTAAAATTAGGCTTAAAACATTCCTGTTTGAGAAAGCCTATGGTCAGGTTAGTTAAAAATTATGTGACTCATATATCATGTATACATGATGTATGAGTCACAGTTCAGTCTAGGCTGCCCTAGGAGTTAGAATGCTGGGGGAAGTACAGACACTGAGTTCTTCCTTCTCTTTCTCTTCCTCACACCTGTTTCTGTAATTTTCATAACATATCTTTCATACTAAGTCTGTTCATGACTAGTCACCTGGTGTCCCCTTTCCCCCCTCCCCCCCTGGGGGGAGTGGTGGCTCTCCTGACAGTGTCTGCACGGGAGCCATGGACGACAGGATCTGGAGTATCTCGCCTGTGCTGACCTGTGACCCCGGACCACCGCCCCTGCCTGTCTGGACCAGCCCCCCCTTCCTGCTTTTTACATGGACGTTCATCTATAGCCTGTCCGTCCATGGGAGTGGATCTCTCCTTCAATGTGGTTCTCCTCAAGATTTCTTCTTTTTCCCACTGGGTTTTGAAGTTTTTTCTTGCCGAGAAGGAGGGTCTAAGGACAGGGGATGCCTGGGACTTTTTCATGTATTTCTGTAGCTTGATTATGCTTTTGTAAAGCCCTCTGAGACGACTTTGTTGTGATTTAGGGCTTTATAAATAAAATTGAATTGAATTGAATTGAATTGGTGCAGTTGAGGGAGCTCTGAACACCACTCTTGCCACTTCTTTGTCAAATCGGGTGGCAGCTCCTCGTCCCACTGGAGTCCTCTCTCCCACATCTCTTAGAACATGCACTTAATCCTTATCCTGAAGGGTGTCAAGAATCCCAGTGGATCAAACATGCGAGCTGAAGACTGCAGAACACTTCGTTTTGTGTTTTCTCTTTCTTTTAGAATATCTAGCAGCCCTCTGAGGTCAAACATGAAGTCATCAGTGGCCAAGCCGTTCATCAGTCATCAGACACCAAGCCCAGCACTTTCAGCACAGACCTGTGTGATTCAGGTGTAGCTGCGCAATCCGTTGAGCTCTCCTGCCATTTCTCTTTCATCATCCATTTGCATAGCTCTTGGCCACTGAATAGGCCTCTCTCACTTGCACTTGAAATGAAGTCATCGACATACAGTGAAGAGATAATGTCTATCACCTTTGGATGTTCTGATTCGTACTGTCGCAGATGCTTTCTAATGGTGGCTGCGAGTAGGAATGGGTAGATGATGCTCCAAGCACCACCCTTGTCATTCTGAGTATGCACAGTTTCATGTCCTTCTCTTGTGCCGGTGGACCAGTAAACCACGGGAATCTCATAGCGTCCTGATCTCTTTCTGTAAGTGAAACCTGCAGAAATGCTTTCTTGATGTCTTCCAAACTTAATCAAAACACTCATCAGGTCTGGGTTTAGATTGGGACCTGTTAAAAGACAGTCGTTCAGTGAGGGACTTCCATCTTTGTAAGATGAGGCATCGAATATGACTCTTAGTTTTGTCACCTTTTCTTCCCTCAGTACTGCATGATGTGTGACTGTCTCTCGGTGATGTGTGCTCCTTCGGCACATCTTCAGCCATTCCTTGTTTTAATTAGTCTTCCACAATTTTGTAGTATCTGCTGTACAGTGTGACATCTTTGCTTAATTTCCCTTTCAAACTCGCTAATCTTTTTTTGGAGATGTGGTAGTTGTCTTGAAGTGGTGGATGATCTTGTCACCATGGTAACTCCACTTAATAATGCTGCCCTTGAGAATGTTTTTTCGACTGGTCGATTGCAGTGGTTGATTTTTTCGACCACTGCAATGCTTCTACATCCTCTGGGCTCTCCGGCCTCTCACTTGTGATACCCAGAGATTCAAGCTCCCAGAATGTCCCAGTTGTTTAGCCATCTGTGCATCATTACTGAGCAGTATGTTCATGCATGTTGTCTCTGTCAGGCTGGACACTGCCATTGGCCCTTGCACTGCCCATTCGAAGGTGCTCTCTAGCGCCACCAGGCTCTTGGTAGAATAGACTTTATTGTCATTGCAGATGCAATGAAATTTCATTTGGCATCCCTCTACATCAGCACCATATAAAAACAATATAAAGACAACAACATATAGTAGCAGGGGTAAAGGTAAATACAAACACACATCATGGATAAAATACATCCTGTTAAAATACTTCCTGTTGATAAATACTTAAGTGCTACTGTATGGTTAAAAAGTGCTATATATAAGTGCTGGATTGTCAGAATGACAATCCAGAGTGCGGGCCCAAGCACAGAGTCATAGTGTAAAATACTTCTCTGTGCATAAACTTCACTCTTAGCTGTCTCAAGCCCACCATGTAGCAAGTAATAGAAAAACTGTGTCTATCCCCTGTGTAGTTAATAATAAACCCTGTGTAGTTAATAATAAACCCTGTGTCGTTAATAAACCCTGTGTCGTTAATAAACACTGTGTCGTTAATAATAAACCCTGTGTAGTTAATAATAAACCCTGTGTCGTTAATAAACCCTGTGTCGTTAATAAACACTGTGTCGTTAATAATAAACCCTGTGTCGTTAATAATAAACCCTGTGTCGTTAATAAACACTGTGTAGTTAATAATAAACCCTGTGTCGTTAATAATAAACCCTGTGTCGTTAATAAACACTGTGTAGTTAATAATAAACCATGTGTAGTTAATAATAAACCTAATATTATTAAACCTACAACGGGCCGCAGGGAACCCAAGTGCAGAACAAGAGACATTTATAAAAGTCCAAGTAGTTTATTAATAACAGTCTGTTCAAATAAACAATACAGCAGATGAATGGTAAGTCCCCTTTAAAGTCTTTCAGAGTTCTGAAGGAATAATACAGACTGTGGTCAGCAGACCTCCTCTCGTCTGAGGATGAAGCTGGATCCAAGGTCTGGGCAGGCAGCGAGGAGTATAGTGAGATCCAGTCCAGGTTCAGTACCAACAGAGTCAGGCAAAATACCAAGGCAGGAGACGAAGTCAGGCAGAAACAGGTCTGGTACACGGAACACGGATCGGAAAGTATGCGGGAAAATCAGAGGACTGGATCATGATAATCTGGCAAGTGACTCAGGTCTGGATGAGGCCTTATATACACCTCACCTGATGAGCTCAGCTGAGCTCATCAGTCACATCTGATTAGCCAGAGAGACAGAACAGGGTGAAAGGTGAAAGCAGAGCAGAGACACAAAGACAGAGAAAAACACTCAGAGAGGAAACCGGAAGCGCAAAGATACAGAATATGACAAAACCTATAGGAATGAGATCAAATATTTTAATAAAAATAGTTTTAAGTAATAATCAGATTAAAAGAACACCTAACAATTTTATCCAATGTGGACTGATCAATATTAGGTAAATTTCTTCCAAATATCTATGAATCAATAATCTAATCAGTGATCAATAGATTGATATTTTAGCTGTGACTCAAACCTGGCTTCAGCAGGATGAATAGGTCCCATTAAATGAATCCAGGTGAACTATCACACAGCCAGAACCAGTGGTGGTGGTGGAGGAGTGGCAGTAATATCTCACTCCAGTTTAGGTCTTAGCCCTAAAATTAATCATAAAATTAATCCCACTTACCACTCCTTTGAAAGTCTACTTTTATCCATTACTTTCCCCAACTGCAGAAACCAAAAACCAGTCCTTTTTGTCCTAGTTTATGTCCCTCCTGGTCCTTATTCACAGTTTGGATCTCATCAGTCTCTGACTTTCTATCCAGTGTAGTGTTGAACTGGGATAGGATTATAATAGTTGGTGATTTGAACATACATGTTGATAACAACACTGACTCTCTTAGTAATGCATTTAGTGACCTACTAGACGGATTAGGCTTTATCCAAAATGTTAATAAACCAACCCACATTCACAGACATACTCTTGATCTGATCTTAACACTTGGTGTTGAAATTAATGACCTGGTTGTTTTTACCCATAATCCCATACTCTCAGATCACTTTTTAATGACCTTCCAGGTTTTGTTTGAGGATATTTCTACCTCAGTGATTAAAACACAAATGAAAAGGATACTATGTGACCGTGCTGTCTCAAAGTATAAAGAGTTAATTCAGTCACTATTTGTGCCTGTGTCATGTGATTATGTAAAGGACACATTTAGTCCCAGTATAAGTGATGAGTTAGTCGATAGTACCATGCTCACATTAAAAACTACTTTAGATACAGTCGCCTCCTTCAGTTAAAAACTACTAAGATTAGATGAACCTCCCCATGGTACAACACTGACACTCGCTCCATTAAACAAACAACACCTAAATTAGAGGCAATGGCGCCGATCCAATTCAGAAGATTCTCTCAATGCCTGGAAAAATATCTTAATAAAGTATAATCCATCTTTGCGTACAGCCAAAACTAGATATTACTCATCCATAAAAGAAGAAAACAAGAATAATCCTAGATTCCTGTTCAGTACTGTAGCCAGACTGACAAACAGACACACCTCCGTGGAACCAGTTATTCCATCCACGCTCCATTCTGATAATTTCCTGCAGTTCTTTAACAATAAAATATCAACTATTAGAGACAAAATAGATCAGGCTAGGAACTACTGAACCCAACCCCCCCACCACCATAAAATAAATAAAGAACTCAGACACTATGGACAAGCTATCTGCACACACCTGCTGCAAACTGTCTACCCATATTTAACTTTGCACTACCTCAGAACAACTACCTCAAAAGCACCCAGCCCCAGCACTTAGTGTTGTCTTGTTGTATTGTCCTGCCAGGACAGTATTTGTCTTAATCTGTCACAATGCCCCGTCTGTTGTACATAATGTCCTGTTTCATTAGTTTAGTAGCACAAGGAAAGTAGCCTTAAGCCACTGCACTCTATTTATTTATTTATTAGCATTGTATTTTATTATTATTATTATTTTTTTTTTTACTTAGCTAGGATTTTTGTTTGTTGCGCATCTGCACTTTAAATAAACATATAGGGGAGCGAGAAACGTAATTTCAATACCTTTGTATGTTGAGCACATGTGAAGAATTGACAACAAAACTGATTCTGAACTACTCCCAAATATTAGATCAGAAAAAGCAGTGGTTTCAAACCTAGGCCTTTTAATAAATCCCTCTGTAACACTAAATAATTTCACCACTGTAGACCAAACTGATGTCATATCTATTATCATGTCTTCCAAATCATCACCTGCCTCTTAGATCCAATTACAACTAAACTCTTTAAAGAGATTCTGCCCCTAATTATTAACACTGTCCTAAATATAATTAACACTTCATTAATTACTGGATATGTGCCACAGTCATTTAAATATGCTGTTATTAAACCAATTCTGAAAAAGCCTACCCTAGATCCTGACATTCTAGACAATTCTAGGTCTATATCTAATTTGTCCTTCCTGTCAAAGGTTTTAGAACGAGTAATAGTTAAACAGCTGTGCCAATTCCTGCAGGATAATAGTTTATTTGAACAGTTTCAGTCTGGCTTTCGTGCCCATCATAGCACTGAAACAGCGTTAGTTAAAGTTACTAATGACTTATTATTAGCCGCTGACATGGGATTAATATGGGTCCTGGTGTTATTAGACCTTAGTGCAGCCTTTGACACCATTGACCACAGTATCTTAGTGCACAGATTAGAATGTGATATAGGTATTAGAGGAGCAGCCCTCTGCTGCTTTAAATCATATTTATCTAATCGCTACCAATTTGTTAACGTTAATCAACAATCATCGCAGTCCTCCAGAGTTAATTATGGCATGCATACCATACGTCCGAGTGTTTGTTTGTTTCTGGTTTCATATAATGTTTTTGATCGTGAACAGCTGAGAATAACACCTAAGTGCCTTAAAGTGCAGTTTTTCTTTACCTGCTGTGTACCCGAAACGTCGGAAGAGACGAGCCGTCCTCTGCCACCGAAGACGAAAGTGGCGAACTGTTAGCAAGCTGCTAACATCTTGCCAGGCTACTAGTATACTCTGGAGGACCCAGCCGACGGAAAGTAGCCCTTGTACATGGCTTTACTTGACTCTACAGCCATCTTGTGCGGACACCCTCCTCAGTCATCATCTGCAGCCATCACCAAAGGGATTTGACAGCACCTGGCACATTCCTAAGAGTGCCACCATGGATTTCCATCGTACGAGTCTGATGTGGCTAATGTTCCACCTAGCCCTCTCCCTTGAGCATTTTCTCCTGCCTTCTGACTTTCCTCCTCCCTGAATGCAGTACGACCAGGGCTCTACAGTGCACACATTTCACTCGCATTTGCGAGCAAATATTTCAATGTGCGAACAAGGAAAACAAAACAGTCGCACATGTGCGAGTGCTTCTTGCAGCACACAATAAGACACACAGACCTGAGGAGCTAATGAAAGTCTACTAGAAATGAATTAAAACTGCGCGAACAGCTCCGCATAGTCGAGACAAGCACGGCATTGAAAGATTAATCATTCTAAAATGTATCTAATAACAAGGCAGCCAATACAACGCTCTAAAATGTATCAAAGGACAAAGCATCCCATAATACAAAGTTATGTTATGGTCTGCTCTAAATTGTTAGTATCTGTGCACAAGTACTGCACTGTAAATAAATAAACATTTAAAACTAAAACCAACTTGTGCCCCTATTTTTTTTTGTGTGCTCCTAAATTTTTTAACTTGGGGGCATGTGTGCTCCTGGAAAAAAAAGTTAGTGTAGAGCCCTGAGTACGACAGGGAGCAACTTTTACGGTGGGATACCTTCAGCCCTCCAGCTGACCTGCAACCTATAAACCTCAGCCTCACAAGATCGGGAAGTGTGGAAGACGTGGAGGTGCGCGCCTGAAGCTGAAAAAGCAGTCGCTCTTCCGCATCCCATTATCATCTATAATGCTCGCCAACGTCCAGTCCCTGTGAAACAAAACCGACGAACTCAATGCCTTAGCCCGGCACAGTCACAACTTTAAGGATGCTTGCATCTTAGCCTTCACTGAGACCTGGCTGTCAGATAGAGACCTGGATGCGGACCTGGCCACGGAGGGCTTTGGTGCACCTATATAGCTGGACAGGAATGCTGCAACCACAGGCAAGTCAACTGGCGGGGGTGTGTGTTTGTACATTAACCAACACTGGTGCAAATCTGTCACTATCCGGGAGAAATGTTGCACTGTTGATTTAGAACTGCTGTCAGTTTCACTGCGTCCTCCATACCTGCCGCGGGAATTCCCCCAGCTGTTCATGACTGTGGTGTATATACACCCGAGGGCTAATGAAAAAACTGCCTGTGAACTTATCCATCAAGTCACACAAATACTTCAAGCTGTTTCCCCAGATGCTCCCCATTTCATCCTTGGTGACATGAACCACTGCACCTTAAATAACACACTGAGAGACTTTCACCAGTACACCACCTGCCCTACCAGACACAACAAGACCATTGATCTCTGTTATGGCAACATTAAAGGTGCATATAAAGCCTTCCCCCTTCCACACCTGGGCTCCGCTGACCACAACTGCATCCACCTCATCCCATTCTATCGGACCTTACTGAAGCAAGGTAAAGTACAGTACACCAGAGTTAAAACCTGGGACCAGAGCGCCTGTCTCATGCTACAAGGATACCTTAAAACTACTGACTGGGCCATGTTCAAAGACTCGTCTGCTGACATAGATGAGATAACTGATGTAGTGAGCTCTTATTGTGAAGACTGTAATACCTATATCTAAACATATATTTATGTCTCTTAAGGATAAACTGTACCAAAAGAGGAAAGCATTTGGAGAAGGGAACAGACAAAAAGTGTTTAATCTCCAGAAGGAAATAAAACATGAGATCAAGGCCTTCAAAAGAAAATACAAGGGCTGCAGAGGCCATGTTTGGTTTCTTTACTTTCATATCACTGGCTAAATGTGATTCACTGCATGGTTTGTAAATGGACGGATTTTCTCAGTTTAAATGATTTCATCATTCGTACAGTCCTCTCTCAGGTCTGAACCTCCGTCTGAAGGAACTTAAACACATTGTCCACTTTCCACTCATCATTGTCGCCTCTTTGATGGCTGTATTCAAGAGCCATATCATCTGGAGGAATATTGGGCAAAACATTCCACCATACACTGTAAACCCGGTTAGTAGATTCTACTTTAAAAAATTAAGGTAACTCGTTGCCTTAAATTTTTTAAGTAATGATGCATTAGTTGAGTAAGTGCAGTAGACTACGTTCAATGTACTTGAAGCTCCTAATGGAATAGAACATTTAAGTTGAATACACTACTAACTGAGTTACAGTAACTTAAGATTCTTAGTTTAAACAATTGTTCCCCACCCATTTATTTAACTCAGCTTTTTTAGTAAGCATTACTCCATTACCAATTAAACTAAATTGTATATTCTAACTGACCAAACTTAACTTTTTTTAGTTGCTGAAACTCAAAATGTCTCTCAATCAATAGAGCTGTGTAAAATACATACACTGTAACATTACATTGATCCAATTTTTTTATTGAACATATCCTTTTTAAAAAACAAAAAGAATAAACTTTTTTAGTTCCTGAATCTCTAAATGGCGCTCAATCAATACAGCAATGTATACTGCAACATAACATTGATCAAGTTTTTTAATTGAACATCTTTTTTTTCAAAAACAAAAGAAATAAACAAAGCCATGGCCTAATAAGCTGTAGATTCCTTTGTGATGGCATAAAAACATCTATCTCACAAACCCGTACAATACAAAGCTCTCTTCCTCTTTATCTCCAATCATTAGAATATTGTACTGTGCCTCTTCAAATGTGGCTGTTAAACTAGCAGATAAAACTCAGCCCTCTTGAACAGTGGCATCTTTACATTTACAAATAACACATGTCCATGAAAAAAAAGTGTGTGAGAATGGAATAAGTAAGAAGGGGAGGGTAAAAAAAATAAATAAATAACAGAGCAGATACCTGTATGGAGACTCCATACTCTTCTTTCCATCTCTCCCTGCCCTCTCTACCCCACTTTAAAAACACATTCTGAACTCAACAACAATAAAATATAAAACGTGTGAGACAGAGTAGGAGTGACAAATAAAACTGACAGTAGCACCAATCTCTGCCCTCTATGACGGAGGCCACATTAAGGGAAAAGAAATTAATTATTTACGAGATTAAAGTCATTATTAATGAGAAAAAAGTCATTAACGAGATTAAACTCATTATTAACGAGAAAAAAGTAATTAGGCCTTTTTGTGAGAATAAAGTCATAATATTCAAACCTGCTACTTTTGGAGACACTTGTCAAAATGAGGGCTACAGAGGATTTGTTGAGTTCTATTTTAGGACAAGTTTCACAAACAAGGAGTCATATTTTACATTCCGACTCATAAATTTACGGGATTATGACTTTATTCTCACAAATTGCCCTAATTACTTTATTCTCGTTAATAATGAGTTTAATCTTTTGACTTTTTTCCAACCGCTCCAGCCGGATACTGATCCTTGTTCTTTGAGACATGGGTGTGCACGCACCAGTGCTGAGGCAACGGCTTCAAATTCTGCATTTGTTGGATATGCTTTCAAGGCATATATGGTCTCGGCCAACCTCTCAAGGATGTCGTGTTTGAGCTCCTTTGATGGAATGAGATGTGTTCCATCCCTGAGATAGAACAGGTTTGCTTGACGCAGCCTATATTCCACATCCACCGAGAATTTTGGTATATACATGTCAAATACCTCTGGCCACTGGCGTTGTCTTTCCTGAGAGGAGTCGGAGAGGATCTCTGTGTCTGCCTCGCTTGGTGTGTCAGTCAGTTCCTCACTTAATGTTAACCTTGGGTTGTGCACCTCCACAAGTGAAAGCACTGGGATGATTTTAAGGGTGGGTCGCTCAGGCAACTCTGAAATCTCTGTTAGATTGCACAGTTCGTTGCCAAAGTTGGGATCTTTAAACTGTAGGCTGAAGTCATAGTTTATTTGAAGAACATCTTTAAGGGAGCCAATCAAAAGGTCAACTGTGTCAGGCTTTGTCGTCAGTTCCAACTTCCTTATGTCTGCTTCAGTGAAGATGACTCTCATAAGCAGTCTCTGTTGCACTGCCATCTGGGGAGATTGTTCAGCACAGAATATAGTGTTTGAGAGTCACCATTAGTTTCCCACTTACTCTGTATGCTGAAAGGGGGAAAACATCGTTAAGCTCTGACAGCAGGACCACACACAGGGGTGGTGTTACATCAGAGTAGCAAACTTCATATGATCTAAGGTGCTCGTGGTACCATGCACTCATTACTCTGCACACAAACATGATTTCTGTATGAACTGCAACAATGTGTGTGATCTGCCTGAACTCAGGGAGACCTGAGCAGGATCCAGCAGAGACTACCATATCTGCCTTGTATGTAACTCCATCTAAACAGACAGATGATGCTACAAGAACTGCTGCTGGCTTGTACATTTTCTGACTGAGTACCCTCTGAACATCCTCAGGGAAAGAAGTTACAGAGACTGTAGTGACCCTCTCCATCTCGACTGAAGGTTTGAAAAATGAACTTGAGTCCAAATGATAGCTGACTGCTTTTTGGTGTTTCACAGCAAGTGTAAGGGCTACATTCCTGTAGTTCTGAGCATCACGGATAGCCTTTTTGAAAAATTTGTGCTTGCCCTCAAAGCGCATAGTCCACACATTACAGAGTGGACCAAAGGCTTTAATAAGTTGAGGGTAATGTTCAATATAATGGTGTTTTGGTCTTAATCTAAACTGTGGGAATGTAGACTGCAGTAGTTCTCTGTGTTCAGCTAACTTGCACTCCAAGAAGTAGAGTGTCTCTTCAGAAAACCTGGGGGCAACTACTAACTCCACAATATCTTTCACAAGCATGAGTACTTCCCATGCCTTTTCCCCAGGAGGAACATACTGCCCAACAAGAAATGGTAGGAGCCTAATTAGGCACCAGTTCTCGTGCGCATTTCCCCCGATTGTGCCTTTTGTGGAGAAGCCTTTTGCAACAGGCTGTGGCTGATCAGTTTTGTCAGTAAAGGTGTAGGTAAATGACCTGATTGCCTGATTCAGTGTTTCTAGATTAAAATATCCCTTGGAAATCAGATCTGAAAGGCACAAAGACAACTCTACTGGGACTATGCCCTCCAGAAGGTCGTGCATGAGGTCAGGGGGGTAACCTTTAACAATATGAAAGTGTTCCAGTTTTGCAGTCAAAGGGCACTCTTTTTTCACACCATATGTTCTACCCAGTTCTGGATCTTCCATCACTTCCTGTACTTGTCTGTCATGGGTATCTTTGTCTCTGAGCTCAAAGACACCAGAGCGCACCTCTTGTTCTTGAGTGTCACTTCTACTTGCCATGCAGACTCTGCAGAACTTAACAGAGAAGCTCTCATAGAATCCTGCTAGTGCATGAGCACCTAGGTTGTCAGCAGCTACATACATAACAGTTCCTCTCACACTTGCACCTAAGGACTCTATGTAAACACCATCTTTTTCTAATGACATCAGATCATGTATAAGTGGTTTCAGCACTTTAGCATAACCACATTCTTTTACAGTGGTTGTGTTGCATATTACAGCAAGTTGGATAGAGTTGAGTGATGCTCTATATTTTGCTGGAATATTGGCGATTACCCAGTACACCGCGCACATCTTATGCTTCTTCTTGGATGTTCCTAACGGATTGGCAACCTCAAAGTCATCGATGTACAGCCCAATGGCAATTGTGAACTCGTCACTAGTAAGAAGGCCATTTTCTCTTAAGTATATACCATCTACATGAGTTCTGTATTCATTTGGAACATGTATTTCTTCAGACATTGCTTTATCTAACACATCTGTTTTGCTCAGCAACTTCTGCAGCATCTGCTGATTTCTTATCTCTATCAACTACATACTCTACAGGCATTACCAGCGGAAATTCTTTAGACATATACGATGCTCTCCTTTTCGTGGTTGCTAAGGAACCATCTCTGCCGCAAAATGTTGTCATTACGTTGGTCTCTGAAACAGCACTGCTCAACTGTTTCACAATGGACTCATCTATCTCAGAATCATACTCCTGAAGAATCATCTTCACCTTATGCTGCAGAAGTGGCTCAGACAAATAATGTATATCACAAAGCTGTTTGATAACTTCCTGTACAGAGCGCTCAGGTATGTGGAGGATAGTCTGCATCTTTAAAAACAGAGCAGCCAAGTTGTGTTCTAACTGCTTTGCTAAATCATGAAGATCTATCTCACAAACGTCTTCACTAACATCATCTGTCTCCCCCGTGTCTTCAACTGGCATTTGCTCATCTGCAACATCACTGTCTTTGTTTTCATCACTCACGTCAACATTGACTATTTCTTTCTTGAACATCTTCCAGTCGTCTTCTCTATGTACTTTACTTTTATGTGCATTGAAAGTTGAATACACACTGCTCTCAAATCTATAGTCTGCATATGGACACTGAACCTTTTGGTTAACTTTCAAGTGTCTGCTTCGGAGATGAGTGAAAAACTCAGTTACAGAGCAGGGCTCAGCGAATTCGCACAACTGACAGCAGAATTTGACTTCTTCATTTTCTCCTGGTTGTTCCTCATGAGTTTTAGAGTGAACACGAGATATGTGTGCTTTAAGGCTGTTTAAGGACTTGAATGTGCACAAACAGTCCTGGTGCAAACATGGAAACTGTACTGTCTGAGTGTAACTTCCATGTTTTAACCGGTAGTGTTTAAATAGCTGGGCCCTTTTCTCACTAATAAAACCACAATATTTACACTTCCACTCCATCTTCAGCTAGCTAGAGTTAGATGAACAAAGGAAAAATGACAGCTGACAGGATAACGCTTCTGAACTATTTGAAATGGTTTTCCAAATGAACACAATAGCCACACAGGCATGAACTAAATAATAAAATATTGAAGAGGCATGCCAGCCAAGAGTGGGACTAATAGCCAATAAACAAACAAAAATAAATCAAACTAAACAAAAAAATTAAAGCTAATTTGCTAAAATTAGTTAAGCAATCATGTGAGCGAGTGTGCACCAACTTACCGGGATGTTTGCAACGTTAAGTTAGATCTGTGAGCTGCTTCACCGTCTCCACTCAACTTCAGCTGTCTGGAAACAACAGAGAAAGAAGTGTCGTAGTCAAGCGGACATATCAGCTCGGTGACGTGAAGACTTCCAGCTGAGTGTACGCGGAGTCCGGTCTTAAAACTTAAGCTTTGCACAGTTGATGAATGCTTCGAGGCTGCTCGGTGTTTTGTGTTTTTTCAACCAAAAGCGGACGGTCGCCAGACACGTTGTACCAAAGCGCAATTGTTATTACCGGGCAGACTCCACGTACTCACGCTGTGTCACACAATAGCCTCCGCCAACTTAACGGGACGTTAGCTGGTCCGTGGTGGAGCTGGGTAACTGGTTCTGGTGTCTGGCTCAGCTTAACTTGCATTAGCTGTCTGGGAGCACCACACAAGTTACCTGGCTAGCTACCTTGCTGTAGCAAACTAAACTAGCAGTCGGGACTGCAATGGCATGCAATCAGTAATGTTTCCAGGATTAAACTTACCGTTTTGTAGCTGAACTCAAGTCGTTCACCGGTGGCTTCAAACGTGGGTCAAACTTTCCTGCGAGAACTTCACTTGTCGAAAATGTAAATACAACTGAATTCTGTGTCTTGCTCTTTCCCTCTATTTTCTGCCTCAAAAAGGTCAGAGCTCACCAATGCCACGTCCAAACTGGTTTAAACTGGATTTTTGGTGGGTGGTGACGTTGCTATCACACAAAACTTGATTATATTGAGTTGTCTGAGCTCAATCACATGATTACAATAAAACATTTTACTCAGACTTCATAATTAATGTATAGAAAATACACATGTTTAAGTAATACAAACTTAAAAACACAATTACAATAAGAATGGACTTGAAAAAGTTCACCTTAATGAGAATGAACAAGTAATGCCAATGAATTTGTCAGATTTAAGTAATATGAACTCAATCTCTCTGAGTTGAATCAAAATCTGGGTTTACAGTGTAGGTGTGTGACACCATTTCTAATGACTCTAAGCTTCTGATTTGAATTTCACATTCATCATACAACTGCCTTAACGCAGTGACATCAATTGACTTTTTCACTGGAGTGAGATTCAGTAGCTTTGACGTGTGAGCATTCACAATTAAATCCTTTCTTTCAAATCTTTTTTGGAGTAAATCAGTTTCAGCATCATAATTGACTGATCCCAAGCCACGCCCACAGACTGTGATGTAATGCTACCTCGGACAAATTTGACGAGTAGCAACTCAGGCAGGGGGCAGGTTCCATGGATGTTCAATATGAGGACAGTCCGGTACCTCAGGCACCACTGGACAGTTTGTGGTCAGACAGCAGGGCCTACAGTCCGACACCCAGGGATACATACACTGAATATTTTTCAGCAAAAGAGACAAAACAACAGTCATTTAGGCAAGAGCCTTTAGGTCGCAGAGCAAAAGTGAGAAGCCCCACTTCATCTGTGTGGAGATGGAGGGTGAGATGATGTCCTATCAGTGTTGTTCCTGCACTACTGAGTAAGTGTTTTAATTAACTACAGACTCATGACAACACATTCTCAGTGTTAACACGGCCATTTTGAGTTGTCAGCTGTACTCTGTTGTTTAACAGCTTTAGCCTAGCTTGTCCTGTTCCTGTTGGTAAAACCAGGACAGACCATAAAATGGCAACACAGATGTTAGCTTATTTTAATATAATATATAACTATCTTTCTGACCTGTTAGTAGATGTAGGTATCCTTGCTAATGTTGTTGATGTTCAGCTGATGATGGGATCGTCCACAAAGTTTGATCCAATCTTTACAAAGACCAAGCCTTGTTTTAGGTTTTGGAAATGGGATGAAAAAAGTGTTTGGCATTTGGTCAGGATACCTGCTGTCACTTTGACATTTACCACACACACTTCATTTGATAGCGCCTGACTAGCATTGCATCGATTGCTTCTACCGTGAGTTTGACCCCTCCAGAGGTCAAAGTTTTCTGAGGCTGTATTATGACACGTGAAAGGGGGCCTGGCTTGGGATCGGTCAATTACTGTCTGTCAGTGTGAGGCCTGCTACTGACTTTCAGCTGTTTTCAGGCAGGTAAACTTTTCTTTCTTGCAGAGTGCACTGTTGTTCTGAATAACAGAAGTGGCTCCAAATGTTCGACCATAAACTTACATCTCCATTGAATTTTTCAGTTTGCACCTTTGACAGCCTCACTGTGTGTTTACTTGCACTCCTAGCATCACTTTGAGGAGTAGGTGGTGGGTTACTCACAGTCTCACTGATCACGCAGGTGTTTTTACCTGGATGAGGCGGTCTGTTCTTCTGCCAGTTTGATTTCTTCCTCCACGTTCTCCAATAGAGTGTGTTCTTCTAAAATACTGTCTAGCTCACGCAAAGTGTCCTCCTTTGCTGACAACGCAGCTAACTTCTCTGGAACACGGTTGATTCCCTCTGTTCGCGTTCCCTCTGTAGTTCAACGTTGGTTTGGTTGATCAGTCGCCTTGTGGAGCTCTGTCTTGTCCGTTTCCTTTCCGCTTCCTCCACGATGACACGTTTCACTTCATTCTCATCGTTAGCCATCCCGTTCCATCCCCTGGGTTTCAGAAACAAAAATGTTGTGAATAATCTTACAGATGAAAAAATAATGTAGGGACACGTTGTTTCTTTTCTAACATTCACTAAAGTAAAGAAATGAACAGGACGAGGTTTGCTCGACTTGACTATTTTGCAACAGAGAAATGTCCGCTGGCCAAACATAAAGAAACCTTGTGACAACACGCACATGACCTCGTGGGTAAATTCAAGTCCATTTCCTGTATATTTCCCAACTCAAAATGACATACAGTTTCTGACACAGGAACTATTAATCTAAATACTAGATGAATTATCTCATTTATTAATCTTTGTTTTAACTATTCTTTTAAATCTATTCTAAATAAATTCTGGAACTCTCAACATCTCTATCTTTCTGTCTGTCTGTCTCTGTCTGTCTGTCTCTGTCTGTCTCTCTGTCTGTCTGTCTGTCTCTGTCTCTCTGTCTTTCTGTCTGTCTGTCTCTGTCACAAACATAACATTAATTAAATTTGTTTAATAATAAACTTCAGGGTGTTTTCTCACTCAATGTGAACCATTACATTAAAAGGATAACATGTTTCACTAATAGAAATCAATGTAATTTAATAAAAGTCGATTCAAACTAATGCAGAACAAACTGTAAAAACGTGTACGACTTTGACAAGATGGAAAATATTCAACTGTATCAACATTTAATTTTCAGAATAAACAGAACTGTTCTGGTCATGTGACCTTTACACAGTCTCTATAAAACCAGTCTTTTAAAAACCAAAACACTATTAAAATATTATTTGAAAATCAAACATGCCCCCCCAACACACACACACACACACACACACACACACACACGAAACCAAAGGTAGTGAATAAACAAGGCTATTATAAAACACAACAACATGTTGATCTTCTGAAGGTGATTGATTTGATTCACTGCATCGAACAGTTGATGCTTTAACAGTTCAAGTGTCAACACCCACAGCCAACTATATTTAATGTCCAGGTCACGTGACTATATGCCAGGTTTTTAAAAGTGAACATGTCCACATGGTCGTGCGGAGGCCTGTGCACGTACTCACTATTACTCCGTCTTCCCAAAACACAGGAACAGAAAGGTACGTACACGCTCTGCTTCGGTTCTGTTATTGCAACATTTCTATCTTGCATTTGTTTTATGCGTTTGTTTTTTTGGTTGTTTAGCTTTCTTGAGTTTACGCGTTTTGTCAATGCGTTGACAGCCACCGTACAATGACAGTTAACACGACATTCTGTCCAAGTGTTTGTGTTTCACATGTAGCATTAGCAGGGTTAGCATTAGTAACAGTGTGTGTTTGTTTCAGATGTAGCATTAGCAGGGTTAGCATTAGTAACAGTGTGTTTGTTTCAGATGTAGCATTAGCAGGGTTAGCATTAGTAACAGTGTGTTTGTTTCAGATGTAGCATTAGCAGGGTTAGCATTAGTAACAGTGTGTGTTTGTGTGTTTCAGATGTAGATGAGTGTTTTGTTGGAACACACACCTGTGGTTCCAGCTCAAAGTGTGAAAACACTCAGGGTTCTTTCGTCTGTTCTGTCAAACATAAACACAAATGCATCAGTGGATTCAAACTGGACGAACATGGAAACTGCATCGGTAAGAAAACAACAAACAAAAACAAACAAATAAAGACTCCACTCTGAGCGCTAACTTGATGAATTATATGAAATCTGTGATTTGTCAAATCACAAATCCATCAATATCATCAGTCATTATCATGTGAAATCATCATCATTATCAGTCATTATGTTAAATCTTTATCAGTCATTATCATGTTAAATTATCATCATTATGTCAAATCATCATCATTATCATGTTAAATCATCATCATTATCAATCATTATCATCTTATATAATCATCATTATCAATCATTATCATCTTATATAATCATCATTATCAATCATTATCATCTTATATAATCATCATTATCAATCATTATCATCATATATAATCATCATTATCAATCATTATCATCATATATAATCATCATTATCAATCATTATCATCTTATATAATCATCATTATCAATCATTATCATCTTATATAATCATCATTATCAATCATTATCATCTTATATAATCATCATTATCAATCATTATCATCTTATATAATCATCATTATCAATCATTATCATCATATATAATCATCATTATCAATCATTATCATCTTATATAATCATCATTATCAATCATTATCATCTTATATAATCATCATTATCAATCATTATCATCTTATATAATCATCATTATCAATCATTATCATCTTATATAATCATCATTTTCAGTCATTATTGTGTTAAATCATCACTATCATGTTGAATCATGATAATTATCATCATTATCATTTAAATCATCATCATTTTCAGTCATTACTGTCATGACCTCTGCTCCAGTGACCTTTCCCCCAGTACTCTCCACTCACCTGGCCCCGCACTGCGCAGCTTCACCATCACCACGGACTCTGGCCGTTTGTTCCCAGGTTTTGGTTTTGTCTCGTTCTTGTCTTTATGTTTCTTAGTTTGTTATTAAATTATTTTTCCCTTCAGCACTGTGCAATAAAGTCCTCCTTCACCTCACCCCGATCCTGACAGAATGGTCCCGCCAACCATCAGGACTCCGCCAGTGCTGAAGGGACCTGTTTTGTTTTAGTTTCCCCTGGTCTGTCCTGTCTTGCGTTCTGTCCTGTCTTGCGTTCTGTCCCTGTCTGTGTGTGTTTCCCAGCTAGTTATGTTTCCCTGTCCAGCGTTCTGAGTTTCTGGCTAGCGTTCCGGGTTTCTGGCTAGAGTTCCGGGTTTCTGGCTAGCGTTCCGGGTTTCTCTGTCTTTTGTGGCCAGCGTTCCAGGTTTCTCTGTCTTGTTTGGCTAGTTTGGTTTTTCTGTCTAAGTTTGTTTTTTTCTGTCTTGGTCTTTTCTGTCTTGGTCTGTTTTGTCAGTCTTTGACAAGACAGATCAAAGACTGACAAGACAGACCAAAGACTGACAAGACAGACCAGTCTTTGGTCCGTTTTGTCTGTGGCTGTCCCTGCCTGTTACCCGTTGATTGCTCTTGTCCCCTGTCCCTGCCTGTTGCCCGTTGATGGTTTCTGTCCCTGCCTGTTGCCCGTTGATGGCTTCTGTCCCTGCCTGTTGCCCGTTGATGGCTTCTGTCCCCTGTCCCTGCCTGTTGCCCGTTGATGGTTTCTGTCCCTGCCTGTTGCCCGTTGATGGTTTCTGTCCCTGCCTGTTGCCCGTTTATGGCTGCCTGTTGCCTGTCTCTGCTTGTTACCTGTCTCTGCCTGTTGCTTTTCTCCCCCTCAGTCTGGGCCATGTTTCCAGTCCGCCCAGGGCCGGTTGCCCTTATTACCAGTTGCCTATGGTGGCACTGGTCATTTGGGGAATACTGGGAATGGGAATAGGTACTGGTTATCGGGTCCAGACATCCCCTCTCTTCCTTACCCCGGGCCTGTTCGTTGTGTCTGGCCGGGTCTCGCCCTGGACCTTTTCCCCATGTTCGACCCTGTATTACCCCAGACCTGTTCCCTTGTTCCCCCCATGTCGGCATGGTCCTTTTGTTTCCTCATTTTGTCCTGTCTTTGTTTAGTGCCTTGTCTCTGTTCCATTTTGTCGCTCCCTGCCAGAGTCCGTGGTGACCCCACCCAATCAGTTTTGCTCCTGCTACCACCCCAGACCACTCATTCCAGTCTGCCCAGAGGGTCTTCCACCCAGAGGGTTGTGACACCGCCCTACCCAGAGGGATTCCACACCGCTCGGCCCAGATGATACTCCGCCCAGGGGGCTTGCACGCCGCCCTGCCCAGAAGGATTCCACACCGCTCTGCCAAGAGGGTACTCCGACCAGGGGGTTTCCATGTTGCCCTGCCTGCAGACACGTCACCATTTTTTGAGCTCCGGACAATGGGGGAGGGGTCTTTGTTTTTTATGGGCGTCAGGAGCCGCCCCTTAGGGGGGGGTACTGTCATGACCTCTGCTCTGTTAACCTTTCTCCCAGTACTCTCCACTCACCTGGTCCCGCACTGCGCAGCTGCAAACCGTTCCTCATCTGTGGCTATATAAGCAGTGAGGCTTGCAGTTGCCAGTGCGGGACCATTCATCAATGTCACCTCCATAACCCGGACACTTTTACCATCTCCTCAGTCACCATAACCCAGACCTTCATCATCACCACGGACTCTGGCCGTTTGTTCCCAGGTTTTGGTTTGATTTTGTCTCTGTCTTGTCTTTTTTATGTTTCTTAGTTTTGTTATTAAATTATTTTTCCCTTCAGCACTGTGCATTGGAGTCCTCCTTCACCTCACCCCGATCCTGACAATTATAATGTTAAATCATCATCATTATCAGTCATTATCATATTAAATCATTATAAATATTGCTAATGCTAACTCTAACGCTAACACTAAACGTCTCTTGTGTTTCAGACATTAACGAGTGTGTAACTGTCGCTGAAGCGTGCGCCATCGGCCTCACCTGCATCAACAGCGTTGGTTCATTCACCTGCCAACAGAAGAGCATCAGCTGTAACCATGGTTACCATGCTAGCACTGATGGACGCACCTGTGTGGGTGAGGTCTACTGGCCTGTCCCGTGATTCAACAGATTAATCACATTCTGCACACAGTTATTTTAGATTAATTTAGTTTCATGATGATTAAATATTCAATTTAAATCTGTGTGTGTGTGTGTGTGTAGATGTTGATGAGTGCCATGTGGGGACTCATCACTGTGGTTTGGGTCAGATTTGTCATAATCTTCCTGGAAGTTTCCGCTGTGACTGTCAGACTGGGTACGAGTACGACCACCTGAGGAAGATCTGTAACGGTAAGAGGAGGAAGGCATCTGTCTGTTTGTCCTGCAGGTGTCTGTTCCTCTGTCCGTCCATCATTAATGTCTTCTTCTCTTCTCTCACAGACATAAACGAGTGCTGGCGTTTCCCCAGCAGACTTTGTTCCCAGACGTGTGAAAACACTCCTGGTTCCTTCCACTGCTCCTGCACTGCTGGATTCACTCTGGCATTAGACGCCAAAAACTGTGAAGGTAAGACCAGCTGGTCCACCATTGTCAGTCGATTCTTCCAGTTTGGACACTGGATAAAGATAGAAGCATAGATGGACCAGATGTGTCCTCCAGTTCAGTCTGTCCTCAACTATGGCTCAGATCAGTTGGATCGTTTCTGTTCCTGCTCTGAAGGTCCCACATATGTGGGAGGACCAGACCCCCTTGATTTGGGTTCAGCTGATCCTGCAGAAGCTCCTGCAGCACCAGGACTTCCTCCAGGAACTGTAGTCTGGATGACGTCCGCTTTCAATGATATTTCAGCCTCAGTTTTTCTTTCTGTCTCCTTCTGGGTCGGTCCCAGCCTCATACATCATTCTGTCACCACATTGGCAGCATCTCAACATTGATTGGCTTTCGTTGCCTGGTGTCACGAAAATTTGCCTGAAAAGTTCAATATTTTCAACTCCAGCATTTACACGGATTTGTGGCAAAATATGACACCCCAACACCCCAACGCTCTGACACCCCAACGCACCGACGCCCAACACTCCGACCTCCCAACGCTCCGACGCCCCAACGCTCCGACGCCCCAACACCCCCCAACACTCTGACGTCCCAACACTCTGACGCCCCAACGCTCCGACGCCCCCCAACACTCCGACACCCCAACCCCCCAACACTCCGACACCCCAACACTCGATGCCCCGACGCCCCCCAACACTCCTACGCCCCGACACTCGAACGCCCCGACAATCCGACGCCCTGACACTCCAATGTGCCACAGCAACATCTCGGACGCAGCGCTCGGGGGGTATCTGTGTCCAAACCCATCTTTCCATTGACCTTTTATGTAATCTTGACACATGAATGTGAACATTTGCATTCAGTGTGGAACTGAACTACAGTTGATCAGAAATTTTTGTTTACAGGAGCAGCAAGAAAATCCAATGACTGTTCCACTCCCAGACACTAGGCAGGGCTACACGCCCTTTAGCGTTAGCATTCTCCCAGTTGGCGCCATAGAAGAAGAATCATTAAAGGAAGGCTCAATCAGACTTAAGTCATTTGTCGTCTTTCATTGTTTAACGTCTATTTTTCTGTCATTAGATATAAACGAATGTGACAAACAGCCATGTAGTCAGGAGTGTACTAACATCTACGGCTCCTACCAGTGCTACTGTCGACATGGTTACTACCTGAAAGAGGACAGACACACCTGTGAAGGTAAGTGTGTGTGTGTGTCCACAGAGACATATCATGCTATAACTCAATGAATACTGTAGATATCACCATTAAATTTCACGGTCATATACATATAGCTAATGTGCATCAGATGCAATGATCCATTTGAGTAAAGGTCAAACTGACATCTGAGGTGACGCTAAACTGAGGTTAGCATAAGCTAACCAAACCACTTACCTTCACAGTCATGTTGTCCAGTTTACAGCGGGGTGGTCTCAAGTGGTCGTTCACCAGGGGATGAATGTTGGAAAATTATATTTTGGGGAGATTTGCCACTGAAGGGGAATATGAGTAGCCTAGCCTAGCCTAGTAGTGCTATCTCTATTCATTGCATGTATGAGTCTAGTGATGCTTCATAGTCAGGGGAGGCGGGGCTAAAAGGTTGTCTTTCAAATTCTCTGTATGCAATAGGACGGTATTACAACCAATCAGTGTAATCTTTAGGATGACGTAGTTAGAGCGTCTGAAAGTTGACGGAAGAGTCCAGAGAAAGTTATGAATGACTAAACAAAATGGTGGATTATGGAGCTGAACGACTGTTGTCGCTTCTGTAAAAAGAATTTAAAGATTGTTGACGTTTTCTCACATTCTTCACTCGTCTGTGATAAAAGGAAATCTACACCTGTTGTTGTTCTTCTTCTATGGTTGTTTACGTTTGTTTCTCTACCAATCGTTGCAGCGTCACTTTATTAAGGTACGCCCTCTGACTTCACTGTGATTGGTTGACCAGTTTCTGGGAAATCTAGACAAAAGTTACATTGAGTGAAACTAGACTACTACGATAGAACATTAGATTTACTGATGCTAGGAGGAGCTAGTGTGGCTAGGCTACTACGATAGAACATTAGATTTACTGATGCTAGGAGGAGCTAGTGTGGCTAGGCTACTACGATAGAACATTAGATTTACTGATGCTAGGAGGAGCTAGTGTGGCTAGGCTACTACGATAGAACATTAGGCTCAGTTGGTAGGGTGGGTTGCCCAATGACCGAGAGGTTGGCGGTTCGTGTCCCAACTCTGGCTGTCCACATGTCGAAGTGTCCTTGGGCAAGACACTGAACCCTGACTTAGGCCCCCAGTAGGACTGACCTTAGACTTTAGAAACCTACTGGTGTATGAGTATGGGTGAATGGGTGAATGTGAGGCTAATGTAAAGCGCTTTGAGCACCATGAAGGTGGAAAAGAACTATATAAATGCAGTCCATTTACCATTAGATTTACTGATGCTAGGAGGAGCTAGTGTGGCTAGGCTACTACGATAGAACATTAGATTTACTGATGCTAGGAGGAGCTAGTGTGGCTAGGCTACTACGATAGAACATTAGATTTACTGATGCTAGGAGGAGCTAGTGTGGCTAGGCTACTACGATAGAACATTAGATTTACTGATGCTAGGAGGAGCTAGTGTGGCTAGGCTACGATGATAGAACATTAGATTTACTGATGCTAGGAGGAGCTAGTGTGGCTAGGCTACTACGATGGAACATTAGGTTTACTGATGCTAGAAGGAGCTAGTGTGGCTAGGCTACTACGATAGAACATTAGATTTACTGATGCTAGGAGGAGCTAGTGTGGCTAGGCTACTACGATAGAACATTAGATTTACTGATGCTAGGAGGAGCTAGTGTGGCTAGGCTACTACGATAGAACATTAGATTTACTGATGCTAGGAGGAGCTAGTGTGGCTAGGCTACTACGATAGAACATTAGATTTACTGATGCTAGGAGGAGCTAGTGTGGCTAGGCTACGATGATAGAACATTAGATTTACTGATGCTAGGAGGAGCTAGTGTGGCTAGGCTACTACGATGGAACATTAGGTTTACTGATGCTAGAAGGAGCTAGTGTGGCTAGGCTACTACGATAGAACATTAGATTTACTGATGCTAGGAGGAGCTAGTGTGGCTAGGCTACTACGATAGAACATTAGATTTACTGATGCTAGGAGGAGCTAGTGTGGCTAGGCTACTACGATAGAACATTAGATTTACTGATGCTAGGAGGAGCTAGTGTGGCTAGGCTACTACGATAGAACATTAGATTTACTGATGCTAGGAGGAGCTAGTGTGGCTAGGCTACGATGATAGAACATTAGATTTACTGATGCTAGGAGGAGCTAGTGTGGCTAGGCTACTACGATGGAACATTAGGTTTACTGATGCTAGAAGGAGCTAGTGTGGCTAGGCTACTACGATAGAACATTAGATTTACTGATGCTAGGAGGAGCTAGTGTGGCTAGGCTACTACGATAGAACATTAGATTTACTGATGCTAGGAGGAGCTAGTGTGGCTAGGCTACTACGATAGAACATTAGATTTACTGATGCTAGGAGGAGCTAATGTGGCTAGGCTACTACGATAGAATAGTAAAATGTAGAAAATTACACGAAAATACTAGCCTAGCAATGCTATATCTAGCCATAACTAGACTACTATGATAGCACATTAGATTTTCCTGCCACTAGCGGGGGCTAGCATGGCTAGGCTAACATATGAGAACATAGTTCACTTCGGTCGGTCCCTCTGATCATCGCAGAAATGACAATCACAACTTGCCAGATGTTCGAATGCTCAAATCAGCGAATGCGGAAGTTGCTACGTAACCAGCGTGAAAATCACCTTTTATTTCCAGGCACAACAAGCTCCGCCCCCTCAGAAACATGTGACCTGATTTACCCTATCATTTATCATCGTGAAAACACTTTTTGGTGACCTTTGACCTACATTGACCAAACCTGAATGTAAATTTTCCTGGGTTCCAGAACTCATGTTATGTCTTTTTCAACAGATATTGACGAATGTTCTCAAAGCATCAGAAACCTGTGCACGTTCAAGTGTGTGAATCTCCCTGGGAGTTACCAGTGCACTTGTCCTCCACACGGATACATCATGGCGGCCAATGGTCGCACATGTAAAGGTCAGAGGTCAATATGCACACAGGATGTTTCACACATTACAATAAAATATATAGAAATTTAAATGGATGAAATTTGGCATCTTAATCATCATCATTTCTGGGGCAGTCGCTCCTGGGGTAAAGAAATATAAGAACATATATATATATATATATATATATATATATATATATATATATATATATATATATATATATATATAATGTCAGTGGTGTAGACTGGATAGCTTAGTGGTCTATACCACTGACTTTGGTGCGGAAGGTTTCGCTGGTTCGAATCCCAGGTGTGCCCTTAGGCAAGGCACTTTACGCTATACATGCCTATACCTCTCGATGAGTGATACCATAAATAGACATACCGGCTCGGACGGCGCGCGGGACAACAAGGTCCGCGTCAGGGGTTGAGGAACCAGGACACCCTGATGTTAAATTGGCTACTGGAACAAGACATTCATGGAGCAGGGCAGAGAACATGGTACTGATGGAGTGTTACTATGGGAGTAACCCCAGTGAGAGAGGGTACATGCAGAGGATGTGGGAGAAATGGTTGCTTCGAAACCCCACATCCTCACTGACTAAGAAACAGCTCCTAGCTCAGTGTTCGAATATCGGCAATAAGAGGTTGCTATCACAGCTAGAGATCGATGAGGTACAGCGTTGTACCTCATCCACGGTACAAAGATGCTACGGCAAGGGGGAGCCAGAACGACAGGTCAGCTTGGGGGTGGTTTCAGATTGGGTACCAAGCCCCAGTAAGACTGAACACAAGGGCAGCTGACCTGAGAAAGAGAATCATGAAATCCTGGGGGAACACAACTACCTGCTTGCCAAGGCTAAAGAACAAAGTACCAGACCGGGCTCTACTGGAGGACCTGAACACTGCACTGCAAACTGTCCCTACCACTACCATCACTGAGACCAATCAGCTGATGTACGCAGCAGAAACCGTAATCCTAGAGATGCTTGGCTACAAGATGAACAACCAGAGCAGCCAGAAGGTTGCCCCATGGGGGAGAAGGCTAGAGGCAAAGATCATGGCAGCACGGAGAGAAGTCAGTGTTTTAACAGAACTAAGCAGAGGTGTGAATCTACCCAAGAAATATAACAAACTGTCCACAGCTGAGGCACTGGAGACTGCTAAGCAAAGGCTCACAGCACTAGCTACCCGCCTAAAGAGATACACAAGAGAGGTAGAGGCCAGGAGAATAAACCAGGTGTTCTCCACCAACCCAGCTAAGGTCTACTCTCAATGGCAGGGGGGCAAGGTGACAACGGACCCACCTAGGGCTGAGACTGAGCAATACTGGAAGAGCATCTGGGAGAAGGAGGCAACACATAACACCAATGCCCAATGGCTGACAGACTTACAGGCAGAGCACAGCCAACTCCCAGAACAAGACCCAGTAGTCATCACACTAGCAGACATCCAAATCAGAGTGTCCAAAATGAAGAGCTGGACAGCACCAGGGCCCGACATGATTCATACCTACTGGCTTAAGAAACTGACAGCACTCCATGAACGCCTAGCAGCACAGATGAACCAGCTGCTGATATCGGGAAACCACCCAGAGTGGCTAACCCAGGGCCGGACAGTCCTCATAATGAAGGACCCCAGAAGGGAACAATACCATCTAACTACCGGCCTATAACCTGCCTCAGCACCACATGGAAGCTTCTATCAGGCATCATAGCGACTAAGATGAGTAGGCACATGGAGCAATACATGAGCAGAGCACAGAAAGGAATAGGCAACAACACCAGGGGAGCCAAACATCAGCTACTGGTTGACAGGGCAATTGCCCGAGATTGCAAGACGAGGAACACCAACCTGTGTACTGCCTGGATTGACTACAAGAAAGCCTATGACTCAATGCCACATACATGGATACTGGAATGTTTAAAACTGTAGAACATCAACAGGACACTAAGAGAGTTCATCCAGAACTCAATGAGGCTGTGGAAGACGACTCTGGAGGCCAACTCAAAGCCAATTGCACAAGTGAGCATCAGATGTGGCATTTACCAAGGAGATGCTCTGTCCCCCCTGCTGTTCTGCATAGGCCTAAACCCCCTCAGCCAGATCATCTCAAAGAGTGGCTTTGGATACCAGGTCCGAAGTGGAACATCCATCAACCACCTCCTCTACATGGATGACATCAAGCTGTATGCCAAGAATGAGCGTGACATTGATTCCCTAATTCACCTCACCCGGATCTACAGCAAAGACATTGGGATGTCATTGGGACTAGATAAATGTGGGCGGATGATATCTAGAAGAGGAAAGGTGATCACAACTGAAGGGGTTGACCTACCTGAAGGGAATATCACAGATGTGCAGGAAAGTTACAAATACCTAGGGATCCCACAGACAAATGGTAATCATGAGGAGGCAGCTGGGAAGTCAGCCACAACCACATACCTACAGAGGGTAAGACAGGTCCTGAAAAGTCAGCTGAACGGCAAAAATAAGATCCAGGCCATTAACACCTATGCCCTGCCAGTAATCAGATACCCAGCTGGGATAATATCCTGGCCACTGGAAGAGATACAAGCCACTGATATCAAGACAAGGAAACTCCTTACCATGCATGGAGGGTTCCACCCCAAGTCCAGTGTCCTGAGGCTGTACACTAAGCGAAAGGAAGGGGGCCGAGTGTGTCACAACTACTGTCCAGGAGGAAACGGCGAACCTCCAGGAATACATCAAGAAAATGGCCCCCAATGACCAACTGCTAAGTGAATGCCTCAGGCAACAAAAGCCCAGTAAGGTCGAGGAACCAGAGGGGCTATCATGGAAGGACAAACCCTTGCATGGCGTGTACCATCGACAAATTGAGGAAGTGTCTGATATGGAAGAGACATACCAGTGGCTGGAAAAGGCTGGACTAAAGGACAGCACAGAGACACTACTCATGACTGAGAAGACAGTGGTGGTGATAGATGTAGCAGTCCCCAGTGATAGCAACATGAGAAAGAAAGAACATGAGAAGAGAAGAGAAATACCAAGGGCTGAAAGAGGAGTTAGAGAAAATGTGGAGTGTGAAGGCAACAGTGGTACCAGTAGTGATGGGGGCACTAGGGGCAGTGACCCCCAAGCTGGGACAATGTCTCCAGCAGATACCAGGAACAACATCAGAGATCTGTGTCCAAAAGAGAACATTGTTAGGAACAGCTAAGATCCTGCACAGAACCCTCAGGCTCCCAGACCTCTGGTAGAGGACCCGAGTCTGAAGGAGACACTGCCCAGGTGGGAGGGGCCTCTGGTAGAGGACCCGAGTCTGAAGGAGACACCGCCCAGGTGGGAGGGGCCTCTGGTAGAGGACCCGAGTCTGAAGGAGACACCGCCCAGGTGGGAGGGGCCTCTGGTAGAGGACCTGAGTCTGAAGGAAACACCGCTCAGGTGGGAGGGGCCTCTGGTAGAGGATCCGAGTCTGAAGGAGACACCGCCCAGGTGGGAGGGGCCTCTGGTAGAGGACCCGAGTCTGAAGGAGACACCGCCCAGGTGGGAGGGGCCTCTGGTAGAGGACCCGAGTCTGAAGGAGACACCGCCCAGGTGGGAGGGGCCTCTGGTAGAGGACCTGAGTCTGAAGGAGACACCGCCCAGGTGGGAGGGGCCTCTGGTAGAGGACCCAAGTCTGAAGGAGACACTGCCCAGGTGGGGAGAGAGGAACTTTATTTGTGAAGAAAATAAGTATTTGAACACTCTGCTACTTTGCTATTTCTCCCACTTATAAATCATGGAGGGGTCTGAAATGTTCATGGTAGATGCATGTCCAATGTGAGAAAGAAACTAAAAAGAAAATGCATGATTTTTTAACTATTTATTTGTGTGATACAGCTGTAAATAAGTATTTGAACAGCTGTGTATCATCTAGAATTGTGACCCTAAACACCTGTTAGTCCACCCATTAGAAGTCCACCTGCACTCATGTATCGTCCTGAATCACATGAACCTGTTTGAGGTGGTTAGCTGCATAAAGACACCTGTCCACCCCATACCATCAGTAAGACACCTGTCCACCCCATACCATCAGTAAGACACCTGTCCACCCCATACCATCAGTAAGACTTTAACTTGTAACATGGTGAAGACCAAAGAGCAAAGACACCACAGACTAAACTGTCCACCTCCACAAGGACGCAAAGGCCTACGGAGACACTGCCAAACAGCTTGGTGAAAAAAGTTCCACTGTTGGAACAATCATTAGAAAATGGAAGAAGCTAAACATGACGCACAATCTCAACCAGAGTGGAACCCCATGCTAGAGACCACCTCGTGGGGTCTCAATGATTCTAAGAAAGGTGAGGAATCAGCCTGGAACTAAAGGACAGGAGTTGGTCAATGACCTGAAAAGACTGGGACCAGCGTTTCCATGGTTACTGTAGGTAATACACTAAGACGTCATGATTTGAAATCATTGATGGCACCAAAGGTTCCTCTGCTTAAACCAGCACATGTCAAGGCCCGTCTGAAGTTTACATATGACCATTTGGATGATACAGAGCTCAAACTGTGTGTTTGTCAACGACAGCCCAGAAACTAGACTGATCTAGAGAAGATCAGTGTGGAGGAGTGGGCCAAGACCCCTCCTACAGTGAGTGTAAACCTGCTGAAAAACTACAGGAAACCTTTGACTTCTGGAATAACAAACTACTGTAGCAAATATTAACATTCATTTAATCAGCTGTTCAAATACTTATTTACAGCTGGATCACACAAATAAATCGTTAAAAAATCATGCATTGTAATTTCTGGATTTTTCTTTTTAGTTTCTCTCTCACAGTGGACATGAACCTACCATGAACATGTCAGACCCCTCCATGTATACCCTCTATACCCCTATATATACAGAAAGGAATAGGCAACAACACCAGGGGAGCCAAACACCAGCTACTGGTTGACAGGGCAATTGCCCGAGATTGCAAGACGAGGAACACCAACCTGTGCACTGCCTGGATTGATTACAAGAAAGCCTATGACTCAATGCCACATACATGGATACTGGAATGCTTAAAACTGTATAACATCAACAGGACACTAAGAGAGTTCATCCAGAACTCAATGAGGCTGTGGAAGACGACTCTGGAGGCCAACTCAAAGCCAATTGCACAGGTGAACATCAGATGCGGCATTTACCAAGGAGATGCTCTGTCCCCCCTGCTGTTCTGCATAGGCCTAAACCCCCTCAGCCAGATCATCTCAAAGAGTGGCTTCGGATACCAGTTCCGAAGTGGAACATCCATCAACCACCTCCTCTACATGGATGACATCAAGCTGTATGCCAAGAATGAGCGTGACATTGATTCCCTAATTCACCTCACCCGGATCTACAGCAAAGACATTGGGATGTCATTCGGACTAGATAAATGTGGGCGGATGATATCTAGAAGAGGAAAGGTGATCACAACTGAAGGGGTTGACCTACCTGAAGGGAATATCACAGATGTGCAGGAAAGTTACAAATACCTAGGGATCCCACAGACAAATGGTAATCATGAGGAGGCAGCTCGGAAGTCAGCCACAGCCAAATACCTACAGAGGGTAAGACAGGTCCTGAAAAGTCAGCTGAACGGCAAAAATAAGATCCAGGCCATTAACACCTATGCCCTGCCAGTAATCAGATACCCAGCTGGGATAATATCCTGGCCACTGGAAGAGATACAAGCCACTGATATCAAGACAAGGAAACTCCTTACCATGCATGGAGGGTTCCACCCCAAGTCCAGTGTCCTGAGGCTGTACACTAAGCGAAAGGAAGGGGGCCGAGGACTAGTAAGTGTCAGAACTACTGTCCAGGAGGAAACGGCGAACCTCCAGGAATACATCAAGAAAATGGCCCCCAATGACCAACTGCTAAGTGAATGCCTCAGGCAACAAAAGCCCAGTAAGGTCGAGGAACCAGAGGGGCTATCATGGAGGGACAAACCCTTGCATGGCGTGTACCATCGACAAATTGAGGAAGTGGCTGATATGGAAAAGACATACCAGTGGCTGGAAAAGGCTGGACTAAAGGACAGCACAGAGGCGCTACTCATGGCTGCACAAGAACAAGCCCTGAACACCAGAGCAATAGAGGCCGGGGTCTACCACATCAGACAGGACCCCAGGTGTAGGCTGTGTAGAGAAGCCCCTGAAACAGTCCAGCACATCACAGCAGGGTGTAAGATGCTGGCAGGTAAGGCATACATGGAGAGACATAACCAGGTAGAGGACATACTGTACAGGAACATCTGTAAAGAGTATGGACTGGAGGTCCCAGGGTCAAGATGGGAGAACCCCCCAAAGGTGACAGAGAACAAACAGGCCAAGATCCTGTGGGACTTCCAGATCCAGACTGACAAGATGGTGATGGCCAATCAGCCTGACATAGTGGTGGTGGATAAACATGAGAAGACAGTGGTGGTGATAGATGTAGCAGTCCCCAGTGATAGCAACATCAGAAAGAAAGAACATGAGAAGCTTGAGAAATACCAAGGGCTGAAAGAGGAGTTAGAGAAAATGTGGAGTGTGAAGGCAACAGTGGTACCAGTAGTGATCGGAGCATTAGGGGCAGTGACCCCCAAGCTGGGAGAATGGCTCCAGCAAATACCAGGAACAACATCAGAGATCTCTGTACAAAAGAGTGCATTGCTAGGAACAGCTAAGATCCTGCGCAGAACCCTCAGGCTCCCAGGCCTCTGGTAGAGGACCCGAGCCTGAAGGAGACACCGCCCACGTGGGGCGAGAGGAACATTTTTTTTTTTTTTTTTTTATAGTCAATTCTCCCAGTAGAGATTCCAATCGGAGTTTCCTTTGGGACAGTTTCCAGTTGTACCAGGATAATCTTTAATGCACACACAGACAAAATTTTATTAAAAAAATACATCCAATAAAACATGTTGTCTTGGATTAATATTTTTAATTTTGGGGTTTTCTTTCTATAAAAACTGTGAACTATAAACATTAAAATGGTTAAAAGTTATTAAAAACCTATAAGCATCAAAGTGTCAAATATTTGGAATATGACCTCTTCATCAACTGCATCTCTTGGTTAAAAAATTAAATATAACTAAAATATTTTTTATGAAGCACTGACAGGATGGTTTGTCCTAAAATATAAAATAAGATATTGTATAATATATGAAATAAAGTGATATATAAGATATAAAATGAAATAATTTATAATATCTACTAATGTATTATTTCTATGTTATATATATTGTAGTCATGTGACCTGTTGTTTGTGTGTTGCAGATGTAGATGAGTGTTCCAGTGGAAGTCATAACTGCAGTGGGACTCAGACATGTTTTAACCTTCAGGGGGGGTTCAGGTGTCTGTCCCTCAACTGTCCCCACAACTACAACAAAGTATCTGACACGTGAGTCACTTCTGTTAAATACTTTATTTAGTGGTGCAACAGATCCCATCGTTCCTTGGATCAACAGTCACGGATCGGATCAGTAAAAAAACAAACAAAATAAAAGCCAATCAAATAAACTTATGTGCATATGTTTTATCTATTTATTACACTCTTAAATTATATAAATTCAAATATATAAAATAATGCAAAAGGCATAATTATCACAAAAACAAAGTTAAAGTGTAATATATAAACATATGTCCTTCCTTTAAAATGTACAAATGAACCAAAAATCTACTTAAAGTGCAACAGTAACATGTGCTTTAATATGAGTTAAAACAGAAGAAGACATTTCCTTCAAACACTGAAACAATCTGACTTTATCATTTCACATTTGTTTTCAAAAACACAACGAAGCGAACATTGACAAAGTGGGGACGTGTTACTGTAACTGTGTGACACTACCTTCTACTGTCCTGAGACCCTCCCCTAATACATAGACCCTCCCCCTGTATTTAGACCCCCCTTCTGTCCTTAGACCCTACCCCTGTCCTTAGACCCTCCTTCTGTCCTTAGACACTCCCCTTGTCCTTAGACCCTCCCCTTGTACTTAGACCCTCCCCCTGTCCTTAGACTCCCCCCCTCGTCCTGAGACCCTCCCCTTATACATAGACCCTCCCCGTGTCCTTAGACCCTGCCCCTGTACTTAGAATACAATTAGAATTAGCTGCACATTCCTTCCAACTAAACACTGTATTCAGAAGGAAAAACCTATCTGACTTAGCTTTAGTACAAATATAACAATCTGTCTTTCCATTAAGAACCCACCGATACCAACCATTAGCTCCAGGTCCACTCCTAATCTCAACCTCCTTCTCAGGCTCTTCTTCCTCATTCATCTGAACGACCATCTTTTTTACCTTATCCACAAAATCACCAGCTGCATCTCCCAGCTCTACGACCTCTGAATCCATTCTACAATACTACTGTTTTTGTAAACAAATGGTTTCTCCTCCATCTCACCTCTATTCATCTCACGTCTTTGCCTTTTTTCTTGTCGTTACAACCTTACTTCTAGAAGTTACTCCTGAACTAGGTACTGCCTCTTCTTTCTTGATTGCAGATGTGACTATGGTCGTCAGGTGGTCTACCTTATGGTCTACAGTGGTCACGTCCTTTAATGGAATAATAATCGGCACAGGGGTTTTAGTTGTAATACTTATGGGTTTTGGTGTCGTTCGAACATCAGTAGTCAGTCTGGTAGTGCCTAGAGTCAGGGTCGTAGTGGTAATTGGTACAGGTGTAGTAATTATGTCTGGACCCTTAGTAGTCATAGTCGTTTTCATCGGCGGCATCGGCGTAGTTGGCCTTAAAGTAGATGTAGTTGGCGTAGCTGTCGTCGCCTTTATCGTGGTTGGCAAAAGGGTTGTGACTCCCGACTTAGGGGTGGTCACCTTTGTGGGTGGTTCTTTCAGTGTCTTTTGCAGGGGCCATAGAAGTACATTTCCTTCTACTTCTACTATCATATCAATGTAGTCCATAGTTAATTCTACAAACAGCCCTTCTGGTACAGGTATGTGCCCTGCAGGTGGCATTTGACCTCTTCGAATGTTGCTTGTCAGACAAATCTCACACCGTCTTATCACTCCATCAACATGTTGCAACTTAGGAGCCCAAAAATTCCATTCTCTGATTTTTCTCAACACCTCTGTCCTACACTCATGACTTATTCCATGAGCCTCATTAATCAGTAATGGCAGTAAGCCGCTTGGTGCTACCACCAACCCTTCATGATTTCTCCAGATTCCTTCACCATCCTTTGATGCTCCTGGTTGAAGCCACAATTGACGTTCTGTTTCCGAAACTTCTTCTTGCAGTGCCACCAAGTCTTTCACAGTCAGTTGTTCTTCCTGCTCCACTGCATGATTCACCATTATGGCTTTGGTCCCCTGTAGAATTACTTGTTTAGCTGCTTCGTTGGCTGCTGCATTGCCCTTAGCAACCATGGAGCCATTCTTCTGATGTGCCGGACACTTTATGATAGCCAGAGTTCTAGGCTTCATCATTGCTTCTAGTAATCTCAAAATGTGTTTTCGATGTTGGATGGGAGAGCCATCCATCTTCTTGAAACCTCTCCCTTTCCAAGCTGCCCCAAAAATATGACACACACCATGCACATAAGCAGAATCAGTGTAAATATTAAAATCTCGACCTTCCGTCCCATGTTTATGCCATCAGCTCAGCAAGCTGACTAGAACACGGCTGCTCACGCTCTTTTGCTTCAATCACAACAATCTCTCCTTCTTTGTATTCCACTACAGCATACCCTGCTTTAAGTCCTACCTCATTTCTATAACAAGATCCATCCACGAACAACATTAAGTCTGCTTTTTCCAATGCCGTCGCTTTTAGATCTGACCGCAACTTCGCATATTTTTCTGATTCCGCTACGCAGTCATGGGCTTCTTCTTCAAATGGGAGTGGAATTACTTTGCACACACGCATCGTCACATCTGGATATTGACACAACCGATGATAATCAGTTAACCTTGGCATCGTCAAAACTAATTTTCCTCTTTCAATCAAATGTATCAATTTGTGATGTGACAAAATGTCCACTGGATAACCCATAGTAAGTGTTGAAGCTTTTTCATACATTAAGTGGGCCGCAGCCAGATGTTGATAGCAACTTGGCAGTCCTAACTCTACAGGCAACAATGCCACTGAGTAATACGCTAGAGGCTGTGCATGGGTTCCTACCCCTGTGTTTTGTGTTAAAACCCCTACTGCATGTCCTAGGCGACATGAAACAAACAACTGGAACGGCTTGTCATAGTTTGGAAGAACCAAGGCCGGAACCTGCTGCAGCAAGGTTTTGATGGTCTCAAACGCCACTGACCCCTCTGGTGTCCAATTTATTTTACTCCGCAAATTTTCCGCTCCTTTTTCTTTAATCATATTTCGGAGGGGTTGCACAATCGTCGAGTATCCATCAATCCATTCTGCACTGAAACCTGTCATTCCCAAAAATGTCATCAGCTCCTTAACTGTGGTTGCTTTTGGTGCTTTTGAAACCTCCTCCAATTGGGAGGGCGAAACAGCTTGTGTTCCTTCTTTTATTAACCTCCCTAAGTACTCTACTTCATCTTTACAATACTGTAATTTTTTCAGTGACACTTTGTGTCCCTTTTCGGCCAGCATTGTAAGAAGAGTAATCGAGTCTTTATGGCATGTTTCTAAATCTGCAGAACACAAAAGGATGTCATCCACGTACTGAATGACTGTACTGGTGACTTTACCAGCAAGATCGGCTATATCAGCTTTCGGCACCTGGTTAAACACATGGGGGCTATACTTTAGGCCTTGGGCCAATCGTGCATAGCGATAGTGTTTATTTTTGTAAGTAAATCCCATTAGTCGGCCAAACTGTGGACTTAATGGGACACTAAAGAATGCCGAACACAGGTCAACAACCGTGAACCATTTCCCATCAGGTGGAACATTTGCTAACAACGTATGTGGATTTGGAACTTCCGCTGCTAAATCTTCAAGCACTTCATTTAATGCACGCAAATCATGCACTAATCGATAGTTCTTCCTATCCACTTTTAGTACCGGTGACAACGGTGTGTTACTAATCGGATCAGGCTCAATCACCAGCACTCCTGCTGCCAACAACCCATTAATTGTCTCCTCAATTCCTGCCTCCACCTCAGGTTTTAGCAGATATTGAGATTTCCAGGGTGGTCGACAAACTGGTTTTAACTTAAAATCTACCGGTTGAGCTGACTTAACCAACCCAACGTCAGTATCATCTTTTGACCACAATCCAGTCGGCACTGTTGCCAACATTTCTTTTTCAAACTCTGCATGTTGCACATTCCATACAAATTGACATGGCAGCCTAACGGCTTGTGGTTGAGCCCATCCTGATGCAGAAATCGATATTTTTTATGAAGGATTGGTCGTCACTTATACAAATGTTTTTGTTTTTTGTTGCCATATAATTTACTTTTTTGGCTTTGACCATCATTGCCCCTAGATGTTTTGCTTCATACCCGGGATTTACCATTAGCGTGACATGTGGTAAACTCTTTTTCATCTTAAATTCCTGTGTCAAATATGGATTTCCAATTGTTTCCATCGTAACGCCTTGCTTTCCCAATATGATTGCTCCTGATTGAAGCTAAAACTTTTTCGGCCTTAGATCTGAGCCACTCATCTGGATGAGCCTGCTCTTCATATTTGAAAAATTGTAGCGTACAATGTGGCGGGCAAGTGGCCACAGTTGCTTCTGGCACGTTGGCTTTAATAAAGTGTTTCCATTCATTGGCTGGGTTCAGCGGCTGTGGATCAGTTGGTAGAGTGGGTCGCCCAATGACCGAGAGGTTGGCGGTTCGCGTCCCGGCTCTGGCTGTCCACGTGTCGAAGTGTCCTTGGGCAAGACACTGAACCCTGACTTAGGCCCCCAGTAGGACTTACCGTAGACCTTAGAAACCTACTGGTGTATGAGTGTGTGTGTGAATGGGTGAATGAGAGGCTAATGTAAAGCGCTTTGAGCACCATGAAGGTGGAAAAGAACTATATAAATGCAGTCCATTTACCATTTACCATTCATTAATGTGTCACTTAACTCTCCGAGCCAGTGTACCATTTCATCTTCTGGCTGTCGGATGTCCATTTAAAAATGTCCCCCATCCACTATTATTCCTCCTGTAGTACATAAAATGACAGTTCAGTTTGCACAGCGCATCTCGTCCCATTAAGTTAATATGTGTCTGATCCAAAATTAAAATTAACTGTTTCATCCCTGAGAATCCAACGATACGAACATATATTCCAGATCTTGGGAGATGCCGCAAGTCAGCTCAACCAACACAAGTGTAAGCAGCACCAGAGTCCGCCATCATCTGTCCACTTTTACCCGCTAATTGAACTTGCAGCAACGGCTCGTCATCAGGATGGTTGGTAACCACCAACTGACGTCTCCCTTCTAGATTCTCAGGGTGTCCCTAGTATCCCGTTAGGGGCCCCTGCCAGGGGTTAACCAGTCCTTGACCCCCCTGTGGTGGGATACTCTGTCCCTGACCAGCCATCTCTGGTCCAGCGTATTGGGGAAATTGACAGTTACGGCGTATGTGCCCCAGTCTTCCACAGGTGTGGCATGTGACTCCACTTTCACTCCACCTCCTACCTCCCCACCCCCCGGGTCAACCTCGTCCCCTTCCAGGTCAAGGTTCTCTCATTCCCCCAGATTGCATATATATTATCTGTGGGGGAGCAGTTATCTGTGGAGGCAGAGGAGGTGTTGGAGGAACTGCAGCTACAACCGCCTGCATCTTCTTCGTTCCATCAGTTAATTGTTGTTGTGTCAGTTTCCGCAGGGCTTCCTCATTTGCCTGTTTCTGGCGGCGATTCTTAGCTCTGGTTTTAGAGACCGCGTCAACCACGTGGACCGTAAATTGATTGAATGTCATTGTATACAATCCCACAGCTTCATTTAGTCTGCTTCGGGCCTCAAGGGGTAGCCAGTCAGCAATTATTTTCCTCAGGGCCACATCATGGAAAACATCCTGATCTGGCCATGCACCAGTTTGTCTAATCCATTCTTTCCTGGTGTTGTGTACATATGCTTGTGGGCTCTCATCGGCCTTGATCGGTGAAATGACAATGCTGTCAGGCTGAATTCTGGTCGGGTATCGCCGTCTCAATTCCGTCCAGAGCACATTGCGATGTCTGTTGAAAATGTCTCCGTCATTCACTTGTGTTCCCACGTACTGTTGGAGTCCTGCAGATCACAGAATTTCTTTCATTTCCGTAATGCCCACAATTTTTCCACACAGCGCCTTGATGTCGCCCATAGCCAAAATTGTAGCTATTGTTTCTTCCTCAAAGGCTGACACCCATTTACCTGCGGCGTCATGCGTGCATGGTAATCTCTGAATTAACCCTTCAAGGTCCATTGTAGGCTACGGTACATACTGCAAATGTTGGCCCTTCGCCAACAACGGGTACATTGAGGCTTCTTTTTTTTGCCATGATTCGGTTCGAACGGAGGAAAGACGCCGGTATAGGTGGATGCTAACTCGGTTCGAACGGAGGAAAGACGCCGGTCCAGATCTTTAAGAGGACCGTTTTAAGGATCAGATGCCAGTTGTTGTGGGCTATGAATCACAACTATCGACTTCACTTTTGAAAGCAGCAAGATGCCTCCCTTTTCCATCGATGATTTCCACAAACTTCTCCAGAAAATGGAAGTCCTGGAAAGGAAAATTAATCGGCTTGAAGTGAACGTGGAGGTAAATGAACTATATGGGAATGAAACCACTTTACCAATGATGAAAAACAGTCAACAGGAGCTGGCTAACAGACGGCTAGTTAGCACTAGCAAGAAGGAGGAGGCCTATGCAAACAACACTGAATCAACCAGTAGTCCTCCCTGGAACTCTCTTGGTGCAAAGCCAAAAACATAAATCAGGAAAAGCGCTTCCCTTGGATATGGAAAGACGACCGACAAACAGAACCCAGCACCCAGAGATCAGTGATGAAACTGGCTGGCCTGCACTCCCATCACACAGGAGTGTCTCCTCAACCCCAGTACCGAAGAGGAAACAACCATGGACTGTGGCTACAACAAAAAGTAAGAGCAAACCAACCCAAAACTCAGGGATCCAACTAGAGAACAGATTTGATCCACTTTTACGAGACCTTGACTCCCCGAAGGAAAAGTCCTCTTCCAGCACCAGAGACAGGTATGAGCCTAACTTCCACAGTAAAAGACTGCAGGCAGAGCTAACTACTGGGCCTCAAACACTGATAGTGGGTGACGGAGCCGTGAACGAGATAAAATGCTTTTGCAGCAAGAAAAACTCTAAAGTACTCTGTTTCACTAACGACATGGTGTTGGACATCTCAAAGAAAATTCTGAAGATCACAGTTGAGCATCCATCACTGAAATCTCTCATTATTCACACAGGAGCCCTTGATGTTGTGAAGCAACAATCAGAGGTTTTGAAACAGGACTTTACTGATCTGCTGAACAAAGTTCAATGTCTGAAAACTGAGGTGTTTATCAGTGGTCCTCTACCAACAGTTCGACGAGGAGCTGAAAGATTCAGCAGGCTGATGATGCTTAATAGATGGCTCAAAGATACATGTGATGCTCGATCAATAAACTTTATTGACAATTTAAAAATTTTTTGGGAACGCAGACACCTTTTTAAGGCAGATGGATTTTGCCTTAACAGGTCAGGAGTACAACTGCTGAGCGCCAACATGTTTTCTTATGTGCGTCAGACACCAGCAGCTCCTGCCAAGGACAAGGGACAAGAAAATCCAAAACAACGGATAAGACGGCACTCTGAAGAAGAACTGTCAGTGCCCGAGATAAGACAGCGGACCCAGAAAGACGCCTCAACGTCATCACCCACTCCCCAACAGGAGGAGTCTCCCCCAGCCCCAACTGGCCAACTTTCACCCCCCCGAACCCCCCCCAGCCCCTCACTCTCCCCTCTCTGTCCAGCCTCCCCACTCCTGGATTTCACTGACAAGATGAAGAACCTTGTCAATATTGGAATCCAACTCACGCCACGTCCAAACCCCTTTAACCTCCCTCATCGCCCTGCCCCTCCCGTTCCACCTCGGACCAAAAACCACCGAGCCCCCCCACTGCTCATGGATCATCATCATGTCTCTGAGTCTGACTGACGTGTGCTGGGTCCAGGCTATAATACAGATATAAGTAATGTTCCCCCCCAGGGAAATTCAGGGCCCTATGGAATTAAGGTAGCCTTTTCAATCCCAGTGATAACGGGTAACAGAAAAATGGTAAGAAATAGTAAGAGTTCAGTTAAATCTACCAATTTATTGAGTGTAGCATGTCAACCTGGAACCATGCCAGTGTCTCCTGTTATCTGTACTAAGTTAGCTCTACTTAATATCAGATCACTAATCAACAAATCACTGTTAATCAATGACATTATTCTAACTTACAATCTAGATTTTTTACTTCTCAGTGAAACATGGCTGAATGAAGGTAGCTGTGATACTATCCTCAATGAGGCAGCACCAACACATTTCAGTTTTATGAACAAATGCAGAACTGGCAAGAAAGGCGGGGGAGTTGCCACCATCTTTAAGTCTGTATTTCAGTGCAAGGAAATTACACTGGGAGATTTTAACTCCTTTGAATATCTCTGTTTTTTATATAAAGGTGATCCAAAAGTTATTTTCTTAGTCATCTATAGACCTCCAAGATAGTCTGGAAAATTCATTGATGAGTTTGCCGAACTGCTGTCAGTTACCTGCACCGACTACAACTGTTTTATCATAACAGGGGATTTTAACATTCATGTTGACAATAACTCGGACAGTAATGCCAAAGAATTCTCTGCTCTACGAGACACTTTTGGCCTCCTGCAACATGTGAATGGGCCCACACACACTCGAGGCCACACTCTGGACCTGGTTATCTCTAAAGGTGTAGACATTTCCACTGATGATGTTAAGGACTTGGCTCTTTCTGATCATTTCTGTGTGTTCTTTGACTTACAGAACATTCCAAATGTTCAGTTAACTTCTGTGTCTGTTAAGAAGAGGTACATAAATGAGAATACCAGTGCTCAGTTTATGGAGGCCATAGCTATGATACCAACAGTGAGTGCAGAGTCAGCAGAGTCAGCTGATGAACTCCTGGATAATTTTAACAGGAAAATCTCAAATGTCATGGATGTTGTTGCACCTATTAAAACTAAGATGACCTTGAACAGACAGAAAACACCATGGAGGAACACTATGATGGTAAAGGCCTTGAAAAGAGAATGCAGGAAAGCAGAGCGTATGTGGAGAAAAACTAAATTTCAAATTCACTTTGACCTCTACAAACAAAGTCTTTGTAATTTTAGCAATGAGTTATTCAAGGCTAGACAGCGACATTTTTCTGAAATGATCAATAAGAACATTAACAACAGTCGTGCACTGTTTGATATGGTGGATAAGCTTACAAACCCCCCTAAACGGATAGATCCAGAACTCCTGTCCACAGAAAAGTGCAATGAATTTGCTTCCTTTTTCAGTGAAAAAATCCAATCTATTAGATCAAACATCAACACAACTCAACAAAACAAAACAATAATGATGCGATGCAGAACACCTCTCAGAAATAACTCGACCACCATGTCCACATTACATATGTGGACATGGTGGTGGACCAAAAAACTATCGAGGAAACGGTTCAGCAGCTTAAAGTATCAACATGCTGTCTGGACACAATGCCATCAGACTTTTTTAAAACTATTGTGAAGTCTGTCCTAACTGATTTGCAGCAAATAATAAACAGTTCGCTTCAATCAGGTACGTTTCCTAAACCCCTAAAAGTAGCTGCCATTAAGCCACTCTTAAAAAAGAGAACACTAGATACTTCCATGTTTAACAACTACAAACCTATCTCTAATCTACCTTTTATGGCCAAAATCATTGAGAAAGTGGTTTTTAATCTTGAATTCCAATGGACTTTTTGACAAATTTCAGTCCAGCTTCCGACCTCATCACAGTACAGAAACAGCTCTTATCAGAGTGTTGAATGATGTAAGGTTGAACACTGACTCAGGAAAGGTGTCAGTTCTAGTTCTACTGGATCTCAGTGCTGCCTTTGACACTGTGGATCACACTATACTGTTGAACAGGTTGGAAACATAGGCAAGGCTCAGTGGAACAGTCCTAGACTGGTTCAGGTCCTACTTGGAGGAGCGGTTACTTTGTGACCATTGGAAGTTATGAATCTGATCGAGTGGCTCTGACATGTGGCGTCCCCCAGGGGTCAGTTCTTGGTCCCATTCTGTTCAGCCTATACATGCTCCCCTTGGGTCAAATCCTGCAGAATTTTAATGTTGACTATCATAGTTATGCAGATGATACACAGATTTATCTAGCACTGTCCCCAGATTACTGCAGTCCAATAGACTCATTGTGTCACTGTTTAGAGCAAGTCAATAATTGGATGAACCAAAATTTCCTTCAGTTAAATCAGGACAAAACTGAGGTAATTGTTTTCAGGAATAAAGAAAAGAGGCTTACTGTTAGTAAATACCTTGAATCATTGCTTCTGAAAACCAAAGACCAAGTCCGAAATCTTGGTGTGTTGATAGACTCAGATCTGACCTTCATCAGTCATATCAACTCAATCACCAAAACAGCCTTTTATCACCTAAAGAATATATCTAGAGTAAAAGGTTACATGTCCCAAACAGACCAGGAGAAGCTAATTCATGCCTTTATCTCCAGTAGACTGGACTACTGTAACGGTCTAATGACTGGACTCCCCCAAAAGTGTATTAAACAGCTGCAGCTCATTCAGAACGCTGCAGCTCGAGTTTTGACCAGAACTAAGAGGTCAGAGCATATTTCATGTGCTTATAAGTAAATTATTTTCTTTTGAATGCACTTTCTTGATTTTAATGTATGGTTTTTAATATTTTAATGTTTTAATATTTCAAAAACCACATTTTATTTCTGAGTATTTTAATGTCTTTTATTTCTGTGATTTTAATGTCTTTTCGTATCTTTTTCTTTTCTTTCTTTATGCCTTTGTAAAGCACTATGAGCTACCCTGTGTATGAATAGTGCTATATAAATAAACTTGCCTTGCCTTGTTCACCCAACACTGTGGATGTAATGGGCTGGCCCTGCCCTTCCAGTACAAGTTCACCTCTACAACGCCCCCTTTCTTCGATGAACTCATCGTTTTCCAGGGACAAAGCTTTGGTACCCTTGTCTATATCCTGACGTTTCAATATCGCTTTTCTCACATCAGGTCCCATTGCCACTTTGGACTTTGCTCCTCCATGTTCTTCTTCTCTGGAGTCTGACTTTTTTGGAGTTTTGGTAATTGTGAATATTTTGCATTCAATAGTGACTGCGCTGCTTTCGCTTCTTTACCGTCCTCCTCGTCTTCTTCTTCTTCTTGTTCTTCATCACCACTGTCCTGAGCTTCTCTGCTGGCTTCAGCCTGTTGCAAATTCCACTTCACGCGAGCACTGTAACCATTTGTCCGCCTTCCTTTTTTCCCTACATTAACCCATGGGACCATTAACTCCTCCTCTTTTTGATACTTGGAGGATTTTGCCAAATCTAGCACTGGATACAGAGAGTCTCTGTCAGACTGCATTACATTATCCCCTCGAACGCCACTTTTCGCAATGGCATCTGAGCCCAATATGAGGGTGGCTGTTTGTTTGTTAGTTTTGTGTGCGGTTCATTCTTTCCTGTCCTTTCCGCTATCATTTTATGGACGTGGTTTTTTGTTGCGTCCCTCAGTTTCTTTCCCTGCGTTTTAAACAGAGTCGCTTCGCTGTCTTCTCTTTGGGTTTATACGTGCTAATCAGCACCTCCATTTGTTTACATTGTGTTTTGTCAAATGTACCCTCTTCTGGCCACGAGACGGATTACTCTTTCTTCGTGCATTCCATTTCTTTGATAACTTAGAAATCTCCTCCGCCACCAGGGGGTGCAGCTTTCCAAGAACTCTCACTGTTGTCATTTTATTTCCTTCAGACTCCATCACTCTTCCACAATGATTTATTTCCTTGAAAATGCTTAAAATTGTCCTACTGCACACAGTTATTTGAATCCAAAATTATTAGCCCACAGTGCAAGAACTGACCCTTCAAGGGTTAAAATTTATTTGCATACAGCCTGAGTCCACCCTTAACATCCACACTCTTCCAAGCCACTCGATTAATACCCACAGTGATCACTTAGCTACAGCTCCTGCTAATCTAAGATAAGTCAGGCTAAGCTAATTTACCTACTTAGCCCCATTGAACCTATTGATATAATGATTTTGGGTAGCAATGCTAAGCTAAGCTAGGCTATTTATGCTCAGCTAGGCTATGCTAGGCTAGTTTATGCTAACTCTGCGTTCCCCCTACACTAATGCTAACCTATCTATTAGCCAACCAACACTCACTATGGCAGCCAGATTATGCTAATACAATGCAACAATTACACATGCTAAAAATGCTATGCTGATCATTATAACATTAATGCTAACCCTATGTTAGCCTGAGACATCTAATTGCTAGGCTAATGCTAACTACTCTGTGCTAATCGTCTCACAAGCTTATGCTATTTAGTACTTGCTATGCTCATGCTACTACCACACCAGTTTGGCTAGCTATACTAATATCTGCTAATATAAAGCTAAGCTAACACTAGCTAAGCTAATGCTAAACTAATGCTAAGCTAATATCATATAAGCTGATGCTAAGCTAACACCAGTTAAGCTAATGCTAACATAACTTATATTAACCTTACCTATCACCTATGACTTTTGACCTGAACATACATACATCACATACATGCAACACTCAAAATGGCGGCTTTTAACACTCCTCCTTCATTTTACAAAATGGCCACCAGTTAACCACTCCTCCAAGCAACATCACACATTCAACCAGCCTTTTGGCCCCAGGCCAAACTTTAAATTTTAACTGCGCGACAAAATGCCCAGTACAACCTTTTTGTAACAATTTTAACTGCGTCACATATACCAACTCAGTTCATAATAGTTTCCTGTCATTCTTCCAAAAGCTACACACACACACATACACACACTTCCACTCCATAGGAGACAGGGAAAAAAAGAAAAAAGATTCCAGTTTACAGAGAGATAAAAAAGACAGATCTACCTACACAAACAAACAACCAAACAAACAAAACTAGACGACAAAAAGCAGTTTTAACCGGTTCTTTCATGAGTTTGGCACTTCTACACATACCTTATACCGAATTCTAGGAAGTTGCCCAAATTTCTCTGCCTCACGAGTACTCTCCAATGCGTCAAGTGCCTAACACGCATCTCTCGAACGTATAGCCCATTAATTGACCCCTAAGGTCAATTTCTGACTCCAATTTCTAAGTCAGTGCATCGTCACCATGCCAGGCCTACTTAATATACGTCGATACATTTCCGTCACTCACTGCCTGCTACATTTTCCCCTGGCAAAGTGCCAGTGTCCCAATTCAGGCTTACTTACTAGTGAGCACGTGCGATTTCTTTTTTGACACAAAACATACACAAACACAAATAAACAAAGACACCACAACCAAACACTAAACATATACAGTCACCTCTGCGACCTGGAAGGTTTCTATGCCAAACTTATAATAAATGTCTTTAAATTACAGATAACAGGTCCTTTTTCCTAGGGGACCCTGGGACCCCGAAACCATCTGCCAATCCAGGGCGTGAGACAGTGTGGACAAATTTATAATCTTAATATAAAAACTACTCACTCATTCGTGGGGCCGTTTTGTTCAACTACCGAACGCCTCCAGAAAGCAGTGGTCTCTCTCGACCCCATAGTCCTCGTCTAGCCTGTGGTTTGTGACGCCATTTCTGTCTTCTGTCTTTCTTGGGTTTGGATTTCCCCGTTGAGACGACTCAAAAATACCAGGACCAAATAAGAAAGGTTAACAATTTATTATAAAAATATAGACACATGAATTCAAACAATTGAGTAATCAATAATTGAGCTACAAACCTTCCAAATCTTCAAAAGTAACTTCAGACAATTGTCAGATCACAAATCAGAGAGGGAGAGGGAGAAGCAACAGCATAAGGAAAAAGACCCAAAGCCCCTCTCTCGCCCCTCTTTTTATCCTCAGAGCTTACGTCTTCTCCTGGCAGTCCTCACATGTATTTCCTATCATTGTGTTCTCCCTCTCACAGGAAGTGACCTTTCAGATCAACTCAGTGTGCAGCAATTCCAACACACACACAATCATTTAACCATTGGAACAGAGAGAGAGTCTATAATGCTTTAGCTGAGATTACACAGATATATCAATTCCTCATCAGGTTCTGTAGTAACAAGGCTCTATGGAAATTTTTCTATGTCCTGTGTGGACTTAGAAATATTTTTACAGAGCCTTGGTACTACAAAACTAAAGTGAAAATATTTCTAAGTCCAGTGTTATTATAAAAATTCTACAGAGCCTTGGTACTACAAAACCATCTGGGGTGTCACCCAGCTTACATTCCCTTCTGCTCTATGGGAGTGTCTGTCCTCCCTGAGCTTGCCTTAGGACACCTGCATTACCGTTTGACACTTGTACTGCCCCACCTGCCAATGTGGGGTCACGACTGGCAGAGCCGGATGCATGAAGAGAGAGCCCGCCCGCTCGGGACTCACCTCACCGACCAAAGGAACCAAAACTCATTAAATGAGTTAAATGAGCCATTCATAGTTTCACTGTAGTTGCCATTCTGAGGTTTAATCTGTGGGACAAGCATATGCTGCTATACTGGAGGATCAACTAGGATAGCCACAAGGGTGGAGGCTACGTGGAGCCCACCCGCGGCAGTGCGGTGATCCGAGGGGGCGGAGGAGGTGATCCAATGACCCCAGGAGAGTCGCCGGTCCCGAGGAGGCCATCCCCAACCCCCCCACCTTAAGCCCTCCAGTCGGGCGGGACGGGAAAGGTGCCTCCTTGGTTAGGGCGACAGACCTGGGCAGGGGCCAGGGAAAAGGAACCACCGCCCCCTCAGAGTGCACCACGTGAGCAGTGTGCCCTCCAGGGCTATACACGGTCACTGGACCAGCCAGCGTTGACTTCTGGGTACAGTGCTCCGCCACCGGAGCTGTTACCGTGCCCACTGCCGTGTGTGAACAGGATTAGAGAAACATAGTTATTTATAACGGAACCTCGTGAGCTCTGGCTGCCGTGGCTGGGGTCGGACAGACCCCAGACACGGCCTGGCACTCGCGGATCCCTTTGTAGAACTGCTGAGGGAGACAGCACATCTTCCTGTCTCGCATCCTCTCCTGGAGGCCGGAACCCTGTCCACCGGTCTCCCCTCCCGAATACCAAATGTGTACCAGGAACCTACCGTTGGACCGACAAAACGGAGGGCATAGGCCCTTCAGAGGCGGGGCTTCATAAATGCGTTTCGATCTGGAGGTTCAGAGGGCAAAAATCCACTAAAGGGATCCGAACGCACACCCTCCGAAGCTGGCCTCTATTACACTGGAGTACCACCAGTTAAAACTATGGTTACTCTTAACGGGGGCGTATGTGGAAAAAATACCTCCCATAAAAGTGTAAAATGCACTCTACAGCCGGTGTCTCCATTGACTTTGAATGGGGAGTCCCTAGAAACTACCAAAGGGCAAAAGCCGTTTACGTGTCAAAGTCCGTAAAATTTCCACTTTGGTTTTGTAGTACCAAGGCTCCGTAAAAATATTCAACAACTCCCAATAGGCAAAACGTTCTACGTGTGAAAGTGGGGCTTTGTCATTTTTCACAGGGGTCCAGATACCTTTATATTCAGCCCCAGAACAGAGCCTTAGGGGCGGATTAAATTACCTCGGATTTACACCATGGTTCCTGGACCTTTTAGGGGTCCAATCTGCCCAGGAGGATCTGTCCCTGGGTAAAATAGTGGAACACTTGGAAACCAGTCTGATTTTTAGTAACAGGCTGCGCGAGACCGCTCCCCTGCCCGTATATATACGTCGATGGCAGTGAGTGAGTTAACTCCACAGTGTTTATTATTAACTACACAGGGTTTATTATTAACTACACAGTGTTTATTATTAACTCCACAGTGTTTATTATTAACTACACAGTGTTTATTATTAACTCCACAGTGTTTATTATTAACTACACAGTGTTTATTATTAACTACACAGTGTTTATTATTAACTACACAGTGTTTATTATTAACTCCACAGTGTTTATTATTAACTACACAGTGTTTATTATTAACTACACAGTGTTTATTATTAACTACACAGTGTTTATTATTAACTACACAGTGTTTATTATTAACTCCACAGTGTTTATTATTAACTACACATGGTTTATTATTAACTACACAGTGTTTATTATTAACTACACAGGGTTTATTATTAACTACACAGTGTTTATTATTAACTACACAGTGTTTATTATTAACTACACAGTGTTTATTATTAACTACACAGTGTTTATTATTAACTACACAGTGTTTATTATTAACTACACAGTGTTTATTATTAACTACACAGTGTTTATTATTAACTACACAGTGTTTATTATTAACTCCACAGTGTTTATTATTAACTACACATGGTTTATTATTAACTACACAGTGTTTATTATTAACTACACAGGGTTTATTATTAACTACACAGTGTTTATTATTAACTACACAGTGTTTATTATTAACTACACAGTGTTTATTATTAACTACACAGTGTTTATTATTAACTACACAGTGTTTATTATTAACTACACAGTGTTTATTATTAACTACACAGTGTTTATTATTAACTACACAGTGTTTATTATTAACTACACAGGGGATAGACACAGTTTTTCTATTACTTACTACATGCTGGGTTTGTGACAGCTCAGAGTGAAGTTGATGATGCACACAGAAGTGTTTTACTCTACGACTCTGCGCCTGGGCACACACTCTGGATTGTCATATTGACAGGTTAAATTTAGCAGCCACATTTTGTGCTCAGAGAGAGGCACCTTCCCCAGTGGGATGTATGCTATCTCTGCCAATGAGCCCAGGCTTTCCCCAGAACGCACACCACTTATCTGTGATTATTCTAGGTCCCTCTAGAATGTTGCGACACCTCCCATTCACTTTGAATGGACGTTCCCAACCTTCTGCGGGGGGGATTTTTTCGATAACCACCCGCTGAGCCATAAACGCCCGCTGCCAATGGCAACAGGTTTTGTCACTTCAGATTCACAGTACCATATCACTCCGCAGGTAGTTCGGCCTATAACGACTATTTTATCCAGTCTGTTAGAGTAGTAGCAGGAATAAACTGGAATAATCCTAACCCTTCGAGATGGAACAACACCCCTTCGCTGTCGGGATGTTGTTCGTCCCCGTAGGGAAATAGTATAGTCACACGTGGGCGATATATTTTTAAAATTTCTTTCTAGATTAATTTTATTGTTTACTTCTATGATTATTTGCACTGTTATTTGCACTGCTTTACTTCCTTTTTTGCAACTTTTTGTACTTTTTGCACCCCACTGTGTGTTTCTATGAGCTCCTGTGACGTGAATTTCTCCTGTGTAAGATTAATAAAGTCTTATCTTATCTTTTCTTATCTTATTATCTTTTGAAAAATACATGGTTTTCTGAGCACCATCTATACAACCAGTGGTTAAATGATGACCTACAGTATATGTCATCACTACACAAATTAGACAGAAGTCCAGTTATGATAGTAGATGAATAAACAACTGAAAATGTGTGAACATGTTTGAAAACGTTAGACCGTTTCACAAACCTGAACATCAGATGAGTGGTAGCTGGGGGTAGTTGAGGTATTTGGGGTAGTTGGGAGTAGTTAACAGTAGTTAACGGTAGTTGGCGGTAGTTGACGGTAGTTGGGGGTATAGAAATGAGAAAAAGTCCCAGTCTGAACTTTGACCTCCAACCCTCTGCAGACGCTGTGAACGTGTCAGCTGTCCTGCTAACTCACTGGACTGTCAGAACTCTCCAAGCCGCATCACCTTCTACCAGCTCAGCTACCAGACTGACGTCATCACCCCTGCCCAGATTTTCAGGATCGGCCCATCCCCGGCGTACGCAGGAGACCATGTCGTCATCGCCATCACCCGCGGCAACGAGGACGGCTACTTCAGCACCCGCAAGCTCAACAGTTTCATGGGCGCCGTGTACCTGCAGCGGCAGGTGCGAGAACCCAGAGACTTCCTGCTAGATGTGGAGATCAAGCTGCTGCGGCAGGGGGTGCTCACCTCCTTCGTGGCTCGGATCTACGTATTTATCACATCCAGCGTCGTTTAGAAAGAACGGTGTGGGGCAGCCTGGCGTCACAAGAATTCACCTGAACAGTTCAATATTTCCAACTCCAACATTTATGCGTATTTGCAGTAAAATGTGACACTTGAATGCCCTGACACTCCAACGCGTGGGCGCTCCAACACCCGGGCGCTTCATTGCACCGCCTGAGGTGAATCTGCATCCAAAACGTACTTACTTTGTATGTAATCTTGACACGTGAATGTGAAAATTCACATTCGGTGTGGACGTAACATTAATGGACATCTCCCTCTCAAAACATATGAGAATGTGGGCTTTCAAGGTTGCTGAAGGTCAAAGGTCATGATAACAGCCTACATGTAGTTTCCTGTCTGTCAACAGTAGTAACTCAGTTCTTGCCATTTAAAAACATCTGACCTTGATTTTAACTTTATAAGGTTAGTCAAAGTCAAAGGACCGTTTCAGGTGAAGGATTAATAGGATAATTATAGTGAATCAACCTTTGGTCCAGTCCATGTTTCCAGTTGATCCATAATAATTCAGCAGGTGTGAAGATAGAACACAGTCCATGGTCCTCATGTCCTTATAGTATTGATATTACTTTTTGTACATGTGAAGACAACATCATGACATCAGACATGAACAGACTTGGTATGAAAGAAATGACAAAAAGAGATGAGAGAGAGAGAGAAAGGACTCAGTGTCTGTACTCTCCTAGTGCAGCTTAGACTGAACTGTGACTTCAGTCTGTTTTTAACTAACCTGACCATAGTTTTTATCAAACACGAATGTTTTCAACCTCATTTAAATGTGTCGACCTCTTTAATATTAAATGAAGATGATTCCATCAGACAGTAACCATGGTAACTAAAGGCTCTAGCTCCATCAGACAGTAACCATGGTAACTGAAGGCTCTAGCTCCATCAGACAGTAACCATGGTAACTAAAGGCTCTAACTCCATCAGACAGTAACCATGGTAACTAAAGGCTCTAGCTCCATCAGACAGTAACCATGGTAACTAAAGGCTCTAGCTCCATCAGACAGTAACCATGGTAACTAAAGGCTCCAGCTCCATCAGACAGTAACCATGGTAACTCAAGGCTCTATCTCCATCAGACAGTAACCATGGTAACTAAAGGCTCTAGCTCCATCAGACAGTAACCATGGTAACTAAAGGCTCTAGCTCCATCAGACAGTAACCATGGTAACTAAAGGCTCTAACTCCATCAGACAGTAACCATGGTAACTAAAGGCTCCAGCTCCATCAGACAGTAACCATGGTAACTAAAGGCTCTAGCTCCATCAGACAGTAACCATGGTAACTAAAGGCTCTAGCTCCATCAGACAGTAACCATGGTAACTAAAGGCTCTAGCTCCATCAGACAGTAACCATGGTAACTAAAGGCTCTAGCTCCATCAGACAGTAACCATGGTAACTAAAGGCTCTAGCTCCTACTGTACTTTTACAAACCCTAGGAACTTTCAGTAAACCTGCATTCTGAGAACAAAGGGTTCTATTGGGCTGGTACGGAACCAGATCATCTTTAAGATAAGAGGGGCCCATACCATTAACCCCTGACCTCTGACCCCTAACCCTAACCCATACCATTAATGGTTTTATATGTAAGGAGGAGGATTTTAAATTTAATTCTAAACTCAACTGGTAGCCAGTGAAGGGTTTGGAGCACAGGGGTGATAGGGTCAGGGGTCAGGGTTTGGAGCACAGGGGTGATAGGGTTAGGGGTCAGGGTTTGGAGCACAGGGGTGATAGGGTTAGGGGTCATTTAATTTTGGCTAATGTTGCACAAGTGAAAAAGGCTGTTCTGCAAGTTTGGTTAATGTGCCCTGACCTCTGACCCCTGACCCTTTGAATGAAAGATGTGGATCAAATAAAACTCCTAAATGTTTAACTGTGTCACTGGGTGTTACACTTAAGTTGTCTACAGTAACTATGTGGTCAGGTAGGGGGTCTCTCACATTTTTAGGACCAATTATAACGACTTCAGTTTTTTCAGGGTTCAATAAAAGATAATTGTCACTCATCCAAGTCTTTATGTCTTGGACACATGTACTTAGTTTATCTATTTGTCTGGTCTGATCAGGTTTAATCGATAAATATAGCTGTGTGTCATCTGCATAACAATGAAAATTAATGCCATGATTTGTAATGATGTTACCTAAAGGGAGCATATATAGTGTAAACAAAATAGGCCCAAGGACTGACCCTTGGGGAACGCCATAATTAACTCTGCAGAACTGCCACGATTGTTTAACGTTAACAAATTGTTATGGATTAGATAAATATGATTTAAAGCAGCAGAGGGCTGCTCCTCTAATACCTATATCATATTCTAATCTGTGCACTAAGATACTGTGGTCAATGGTGTCAAAGGCTGCACTAAGGTCTAATAACACCAGGACCCATATTAATCCCATGTCAGCGGCTAATAATAAGTCATTAGTAACTTTAACTAACGCTGTTTCAGTGCTATGATGGGCACGAAAGCCAGACTGAAACTGTTCAAATAAACTATTATCCTGCAGGAATTGGCACAGCTGTTTAACTATTACTCGTTCTAAAACCTTTGACAGGAAGGGCAAATTAGATATAGACCTAGAATTATCTAGAATGTCAGGATCTAGGGTAGGCTTTTTCAGAATTGGTTTAATAACAGCATATTTAAATGACTGTGGCACATATCCAGTAATTAATGAAGTGTTAATTATATTTATGACAGTGTTAATAATTAGGGGCAGAATCTGTTTAAAGAGTTTAGTTGTAATTGGATCTAAGAGGCAGGTGATGATTTGGAAGACATGATAATAGATATGACATCAGTTTGGTCTACAGTGGTGAAATTATTTAGTGTTACAGAGGGATTTATAAAAAGGCCTAGGTTTGAAACCACTGCTTTTTCTGATCTAATATTTGGGAGAAATGTGTCTATTTTGTCTCTAATAGTTGATATTTTTTCCATACTGGTCCTCATGTACATATACATACATGTATATGTACATGAGGACTACGATGGACTGTTGTTTGAACAGATGTTCCATCATTGATTCAACTTGATTAAACACAGAGGCTGCGTCCAGACAAGTCCCATACAGTTTTAGTTTTACTGTCAAAAAGATGTTATGTAAAAATGAAAATGTTTCGGTAGAAATCTGGGGACGAAACGCTGCAGAAAATGATTCACATGCCACGCCCCTATGAGTGCCCTTCATCCTAGTGAATAGCCTGGACCCATTTTCATCTAGCCTTGCCGTTAACTGGAAAGGAGTGGAACAAAATTTATGACTGCTTTTGGACATTACAAGAACACCACAGTATGTTTCAATAACTTCTGGTCTTTGCTGTCATCTTTCTCATTTAACTTTTGAAATGCGGAAGTTGTAAAAAAGGTAATTTACACTCAGTCAACGTCGTCAGGGTGTGAACACACACTAATGTTCAGACTCCTTCCTCAGTGGGACATATTGAAGATGATCTGGGTCGCGTCCTCATCTAAACGATAACAAATGCACATGTTGACGCTGTGTCTTCATATTAAATATGTTCATGTCACATAACCTTTGACCTTACATTCATACACTGAGCAGGTAAAGAAACAAACGTGGGACAACCTGGACCCAACTGATCTACCAGCTCCACTAAATGTTCTGCATTTATATAGTTCTTTTCCACCTTCATGGTACACCAGTAGGTTTCTAAGGTCAAAGGTCAGTCCTACTGGGGGCCTAAGTCAGGGTTCAGTGACTTGCCCAAGGACACTTCGACATGTGGACAGCCAGAGCCGGGACGCGAACCGCCAACCTCTCGGTCATTGGGCGACCCACTCTACCAACTGAGCCACAGCCGCCACTAGCATTAGCATTCGCAGCTGTAGTAAATGTACAGTAGTGGTTTCAGTTATTGTACAGACATTACACACAGAGATTAGCAGACAATTACATATGAGCATGTGGGCGGGTCTATGACAGGACTATCCAATCTTTTTTTCCTACTGTTGCATCTTGGTGTAAATGCAGATAAAAACGCAGACTCTTTGTGGTCTTCAGTTTTGTTTATATAAATGTCGTGGTCTTCATTATTAAAAATGTTAGGCATGTGCGTCACCCTTTGGTTTAAAACTTCTGTGTCTCTGGTGTGAGTTTTAACCCATGGCAATAATAGTCATTTAGTTTTTATCTGCAGTGTCCTCCGGGGTCAAAACCTGTCATTTGTGTTTTACGGAAGGAGTTACTTTACCAATGTTAAATGAACATTATTTATTATTGTTTGTTGTTTTTCATCATGTTATTATTTGACTTTATAACTATTATCATTATTTGTTATCAAATGAAACAGTTGTATTTTCTTGTGTTTATTTCATTATTTTTCTCTGAATATAAATGAATAAACCAACAAATGTTCCAGCATGTTCTATAGATCAAAGATCATGGTTACAATAAAGGACAATACTTTTATATACAATAAAATACAATAACAACACATATGGTCTGAGTCTGTTACTATGGCAACACACACTTAACTATGTTATGTAGTTTCACTACTGCAGGTGGTGTTATAGCTCCACCCTCTGATGAACAGTGGTGTCTTAGCTCCACCCTCTGGTGAACAGTGGTGTCTTAGCTCCGCCCTCTGGTGAACAGTGGTGTCTTAGCTCCACCCTCTGGTGAACAGTGGTGTCTTAGCTCCGCCCTCTGGTGAACAGTGGTGTCTTAGCTCCGCCCTCTGGTGAACAGTGGTGTCTTAGCTCCGCCCTCTGGTGAACAGTGGTGTTATAGCTCCGCCCTCTAGCGAACAGTTATATATATTAATTTGTTTTTATTTATTTATTTGTTTTTATTGATAAACAGTTGGTGGTTGTAATAACACATCACCTTACAGTCTTTAATTACAATAGCACCGCCTGTTGGTTTCTGTCCCCGTTCGTCCTGTCCGTCCTGTCCAGCCTTTGTTTCCTCCGCACATCACTGAGGTGTAGCACTGCACTCACTGGCTTGTAAGGGAGAGTTCTAATGGGGGATGTCTGCTCAGCTTTCGGGGAGGACCGATGATGGTCACACACATGCACTAAATAGTCTAGTATATGTCTGTAAGACTGGAATATGTACTGATCTGAAACACTGTTGACTCCCCCTCTGTGGGGTTAAAAGATATAAAAAATAAATAAATAAATAAATAAAATAAGTGAATGAATTAAAAAAATAATAATAAAAAATAAGTACAAAATGCAGACAAATTAGAAACAGGAAAAAATAGAAAGGAAGAAAAAAGAAAGGGAAAAGAAGAAGAAGGAAGGGAAGAAAAAGAGAAAACAAACAAAAAACCTCTATTTGTTACCTACTTTCCTATCTGCTCATTTGTTATTTTTGGGGGGGGGGTTTGTGTTCTGTTTTGTTTTTTGTATATATGTATATGTTTAATACTTCAGTTATTTATTATTGGTATTGTTATTATTGTTATTGTTATTATTTTTATTGTTATCATTTTTATTGTTATCATTTTTGTACTATGCACTATATTACTATAAGATGAATTTAGGTTATTGTGGAAGTGAAGAAGGGATAGGATTAAATAAACTTATGCTTCATCCTACTCCTTTTCGGACATGTCATTGTTATTATTATTATTGTTGTATTGATTACTATTGTATTGATTATTGTTGCACTTTGCACATGTTCGAAATAAATCATTCATATCAAATCAAAAATCAAATCAACAGTGGTGTTATAGCTCCACCCTCTGGTGAACAGTGGTGTTGTAGCTCCGCCCTCTGGTGAACAGTGGTGTTGTAGCTCCGCCCTCTGGTGAACAGTGGTGTCTTATCTCCACCCTCTGGTGAACAGTGGTGTCTTAGCTCCACCCTCTGGTGAACAATAGTGTCTTATCTCCACCCTCTGGTGAACAGTGGTGTTATAGCTCCACCCTCTGGTGAACAGTGGTGTCTTAGCTCCACCCTCTGGTGAACAGTGGTGTCTTATCTCCACCCTCTGGTGAACAGTGGTGTCTTATCTCCACCCTCTGGTGAACAGTGGTGTCTTAGTGCGTAGTCAGACGGGAGCGTAGTCAGACGGTAGCGTAGTCAGACGGTAGCGTAGTCAGACGGTAGCGTAGTCAGACGGTAGCGTAGTCAGACGGTAGCGTAGTCAGACGGTAGCGTAGTCAGACGGTAGCGTAGTCAGACGGTAGCGTAGTCAGACGGTAGCGTAGTCAGACAGGAGCGTAGTCAGACGGTAGCGTAGTCAGACGGTAGCGTAGTCAGACAGGAGCGTAGTCAGACGGTAGCGTAGTCAGACGGTAGCGTAGTCAGACGGTAGCGTAGTCAGACGGTAGCGTAGTCAGACGGGAGCGTAGTCAGACGGGAGCGTAGTCAGACGGTAGCGTAGTCAGACGGTAGCGTAGTCAGACGGTAGCGTAGTAAGACGGTAGCGTAGTCAGACGGTAGCGTAGTCAGACGGTAGCGTAGTCAGACGGTAGCGTAGTCAGACGGTAGCGTAGTCAGACGGTAGCGTAGTCAGACGGTAGCGTAGTCAGACGGTAGCGTAGTCAGACGGTAGCGTAGTCAGACGGTAGCGTAGTCAGACGGTAGCGTAGTCAGACGGTAGCGTAGTCAGACGGGAGCGTAGTCAGACGGTAGCGTAGTCAGACGGTAGCGTAGTCAGACGGTAGCGTAGTCAGACAGGAGCGTAGTCAGACGGTAGCGTAGTCAGACGGTAGCGTAGTCAGACAGGAGCGTAGTCAGACGGTAGCGTAGTCAGACGGTAGCGTAGTCAGACGGTAGCGTAGTCAGACGGTAGCGTAGTCAGACGGGAGCGTAGTCAGACGGTAGCGTAGTCAGACGGTAGCGTAGTCAGACGGTAGCGTAGTCAGACGGTAGCGTAGTCAGACGGAAGCGTAGTCAGACGGTAGCGTAGTCAGACGGTAGCGTTGTCAGACGGAAGCGTAGTCAGACGGTAGCGTAGTCAGACGGTAGCGTAGTCAGACGGTAGCGTAGTCAGACGGTAGCGTAGTCAGACGGTAGCGTAGTCAGACGGGAGCGTAGTCAGACGGGAGCGTAGTCAGACGGTAGCGTAGTCAGACGGGAGCGTAGTCAGACGGTAGCGTAGTCAGACGGTAGCGTAGTCAGACGGTAGCGTAGTCAGACGGTAGCGTAGTCAGACGGAAGCGTAGTCAGACGGTAGCGTAGTCAGACGGTAGCGTAGTCAGACGGTAGCGTAGTCAGACGGGAGCGTAGTCAGACGGTAGCGTAGTCAGACGGTAGCGTAGTCAGACGGGAGCGTAGTCAGACGGTAGCGTAGTCAGACGGTAGCGTAGTCAGACGGTAGCGTAGTCAGACAGGAGCGTAGTCAGACGGTAGCGTAGTCAGACGGTAGCGTAGTCAGACAGGAGCGTAGTCAGACGGTAGCGTAGTCAGACGGTAGCGTAGTCAGACGGTAGCGTAGTCAGACGGTAGCGTAGTCAGACGGGAGCGTAGTCAGACGGTAGCGTAGTCAGACGGTAGCGTAGTCAGACGGTAGCGTAGTCAGACGGTAGCGTAGTCAGACGGAAGCGTAGTCAGACGGTAGCGTAGTCAGACGGTAGCGTTGTCAGACGGAAGCGTAGTCAGACGGTAGCGTAGTCAGACGGTAGCGTAGTCAGACGGTAGCGTAGTCAGACGGTAGCGTAGTCAGACGGTAGCGTAGTCAGACGGGAGCGTAGTCAGACGGGAGCGTAGTCAGACGGTAGCGTAGTCAGACGGGAGCGTAGTCAGACGGTAGCGTAGTCAGACGGTAGCGTAGTCAGACGGTAGCGTAGTCAGACGGTAGCGTAGTCAGACGGAAGCGTAGTCAGACGGTAGCGTAGTCAGACGGTAGCGTTGTCAGATGGAGGCGTAGTCAGACGGTAGCGTAGTCAGACGGTAGCGTAGTCAGACGGTAGCGTAGTCAGACAGGAGCGTAGTCAGACGGTAGCGTAGTCAGACGGTAGCGTAGTCAGACAGTAGCGTAGTCAGACGGGAGCGTAGTCAGACGGTAGCGTAGTCAGACGGTAGCGTAGTCAGACGGTAGCGTAGTCAGACGGTAGCGTAGTCAGACGGAAGCGTAGTCAGACGGTAGCGTAGTCAGACGGTAGCGTTGTCAGACGGAAGCGTAGTCAGACGGTAGCGTAGTCAGACGGTAGCGTAGTCAGACGGTAGCGTAGTCAGACGGTAGCGTTGTCAGACGGTAGCGTAGTCAGACGGTAGCGTTGTCAGACGGAAGCGTAGTCAGACGGGAGCGTAGTCAGACGGTAGCGTAGTCAGACGGAAGCGTAGTCAGACGGAAGCGTAGTCAGACGGAAGCGTAGTCAGACGGTAGCGTAGTCAGACGGTAGCGTTGTCAGACGGTAGCGTAGTCAGACGGTAGCGTTGTCAGACGGAAGCGTAGTCAGACGGTAGCGTAGTCAGACGGTAGCGTAGTCAGACGGTAGCGTTGTCAGACGGAAGCGTAGTCAGACGGTAGCGTAGTCAGACGGTAGCGTAGTCAGACGGTAGCGTAGTCAGACGGTAGCGTAGTCAGACAGGAGCGTAGTCAGACGGTAGCGTAGTCAGACGGTAGCGTAGTCAGACGGTAGCGTAGTCAGACGGTAGCGTAGTCAGACGGTAGCGTAGTCAGACGGGAGCGTAGTCAGACGGTAGCGTAGTCAGACGGAAGCGTAGTCAGACGGAAGCGTAGTCAGACGGTAGCGTAGTCAGACGGTAGCGTTGTCAGATGGAAGCGTAGTCAGACGGAAGCAGGGTCGAAGTCGGAGGCAGGCAGAACTAGGTCAGGAACGGAACACCGGTAAAACACCGGTAACAGACAGAATAATACGCTGGCAAAAACCATCTGGCAATGAGCAGGCAGAAAGAGCAGGCGTATATACAACCAGCAGATTACACACAGGTGTGGGATCTCAGGTGGATGTAATGACTATCAGAGCAAAGGTGAAAGACAGACACACAGAAGTAACACCATACAGACATGACTGATTATTTATTTCCTCCATCAAGGATGTATTATGATGTCTGTGTCTATCTGTCTGTCTGTGCTTGACTGAGTCTGTCCGTCTGTGTCTGTTTGTCTCCCTGTGTCTATCTGTCTGTGTCTGTCTGTCTGTCTGTATCTGTGTGTCTGTCTGTCTGTGTGTCTGTCTATCTATGTGTTACAGGCTCCGCCCTTATCTGGTTCATTTGGTCATTTCCTCCTTGTGATTCTCTGCTGTGCTCATGTTTTATGTCTTGTATGTAAAACCTGCTGCTCAGAGCCCTGCCGTGGTTGGTCCTTGGTGGTCCCTGGGAAAACTAAAGTCCGTCCCTCTGGCCCCTTCCCTGTTCTGATTGGCTCCTGGATTCCCGCCTCTCCCTTTACCATCCTGTTCCTGCTCCAACCAATCAGACTCCTGCCACTCGATTGAGCCGCCTTCTATAAAACTGAACCTCACTGTGTCCCAGTCCACCACCACTCGTCCTCTGTGTCTCTTTAGGATCACTGTGTCCCAGTCCACCACCACTCGTCCTCTGTGTCTCTTTAGGATCACTGTGTCGAGGTCCACCACCACCACTCGTCCTCTGTGTCTCTTTAGGATCACTGTGTCCCAGTCCACCACCACTCGTCCTCTGTGTCTCTTTAGGATCACTGTGTCCCAGTCCACCACCACTCGTCCTCTGTGTCTCTTTAGGATCACTGTGTCCCAGTCCACCACCACTCGTCCACTGTGTCTCTTTAGGATCACTGTGTCCCAGTCCACCACCACCACTCGTCCACTGTGTCTCTTTAGGATCACTGTGTCCTAGTCCACCACCACTCGTCCTCTGTGTCTCTTTAGGATCACTGTGTCCCAGTCCACCACCACTCGTCCTCTGTGTCTCTTTAGGATCACTGTGTCCCAGTCCACCACCACTCGTCTTCTGTGTCTCTTTAGGATCACTGTGTCCCAGTCCACCACCACTCGTCCACTGTGTCTCTTTAGGATCACTGTGTCCCAGTCCACCACCACCACTCGTCCACTGTGTCTCTTTAGGATCACTGTGTCCCAGTCCACCACCACCACTCGTCCTCTGTGTCTCTTTAGGATCACTGTGTCCCAGTCCACCACCACTCGTCCTCTGTGTCTCTTTAGGATCACTGTGTCCCAGTCCACCACCACTCGTCCTCTGTGTCTCTTTAGGATCACTGTGTCCCAGTCCACCACCACTCGTCCACTGTGTCTCTTTAGGATCACTGTGTCCCAGTCCACCACCACCACTCGTCCTCTGTGTCTCTTTAGGATCACTGTGTCCCAGTCCACCACCACTCGTCTTCTGTGTCTCTTTAGGATCACTGTGTCCCAGTCCACCACCACTCGTCCTCTGTGTCTCTTTAGGATCACTGTGTCCCAGTCCACCACCACTCGTCTTCTGTGTCTCTTTAGGATCACTGTGTCCCAGTCCACCACCACTCGTCCTCTGTGTCTCTTTAGGATCACTGTGTCCCAGTCCACCACCACTCGTCTTCTGTGTCTCTTTAGGATCACTCTGTCCCAGTCCACCAACACTCGTCCTCTGTGTCTCTTTAGGATCACTGTGTCCCAGTCCACCACCACTCGTCTTCTGTGTCTCTTTAGGATCACTGTGTCCCAGTCCACCACCACTCGTCCTCTGTGTCTCTTTAGGATCACTGTGTCCCAGTCCACCACCACTCGTCCTCTGTGTCTCTTTAGGATCACTGTGTCCCAGTCCACCACCACTCGTCCTCTGTGTCTCTTTAGGATCACTGTGTCCCAGTCCACCACCACTCGTCCACTGTGTCTCTTTAGGATCACTGTGTCCCAGTCCACTACCACCACTCATCCACTGTGTCTCTTTAGGATCACTGTGTCCCAGTCCACCACCACTCGTCTTCTGTGTCTCTTTAGGATCACTGTGTCCCAGTCCACCACCACTCGTCCTCTGTGTCTCTTTAGGATCACTGTGTCCCAGTCCACCACCACTCGTCTTCTGTGTCTCTTTAGGATCACTCTGTCCCAGTCCACCACCACTCGTCCTCTGTGTCTCTTTAGGATCACTGTGTCCCAGTCCACCACCACTCGTCCACTGTGTCTCTTTAGGATCACTGTGTCCCAGTCCACCACCACCACTCGTCCACTGTGTCTCTTTAGGATCACTGTGTCCTAGTCCACCACCACTCGTCCTCTGTGTCTCTTTAGGATCACTGTGTCCCAGTCCACCACCACTCGTCCTCTGTGTCTCTTTAGGATCACTGTGTCCCAGTCCACCACCACTCGTCTTCTGTGTCTCTTTAGGATCACTGTGTCCCAGTCCACCACCACTCGTCCTCTGTGTCTCTTTAGGATCACTGTGTCCCAGTCCACCACCACCACTCGTCCACTGTGTCTCTTTAGGATCACTGTGTCCCAGTCCACCACCACCACTCGTCCTCTGTGTCTCTTTAGGATCACTGTGTCCCAGTCCACCACCACTCGTCCTCTGTGTCTCTTTAGGATCACTGTGTCCCAGTCCACCACCACTCGTCCACTGTGTCTCTTTAGGATCACTGTGTCCCAGTCCACCACCACCACTCGTCCTCTGTGTCTCTTTAGGATCACTGTGTCCCAGTCCACCACCACTCATCCTCTGTGTCTCTTTAGGATCACTGTGTCCCAGTCCACCACCACTCGTCCACTGTGTCTCTTTAGGATCACTGTGTCCCAGTCCACCACCACCACTCGTCTTCTGTGTCTCTTTAGGATCACTCTGTCCCAGTCCACCACCACTCGTCCTCTGTGTCTCTTTAGGATCACTGTGTCCCAGTCCACCACCACTCGTCTTCTGTGTCTCTTTAGGATCACTGTGTCCCAGTCCACCACCACTCGTCCTCTGTGTCTCTTTAGGATCACTGTGTCCCAGTCCACCACCACTCGTCCTCTGTGTCTCTTTAGGATCACTGTGTCCCAGTCCACCACCACTCGTCCTCTGTGTCTCTTTAGGATCACTGTGTCCCAGTCCACCACCACTCGTCCACTGTGTCTCTTTAGGATCACTGTGTCCCAGTCCACCACCACCACTCGTCCACTGTGTCTCTTTAGGATCACTGTGTCCTAGTCCACCACCACTCGTCCTCTGTGTCTCTTTAGGATCACTGTGTCCCAGTCCACCACCACTCGTCCTCTGTGTCTCTTTAGGATCACTGTGTCCCAGTCCACCACCACTCGTCTTCTGTGTCTCTTTAGGATCACTGTGTCCCAGTCCACCACCACTCGTCAACTGTGTCTCTTTAGGATCACTGTGTCCCAGTCCACCACCACCACTCGTCCACTGTGTCTCTTTAGGATCACTGTGTCCCAGTCCACCACCACCACTCATCCTCTGTGTCTCTTTAGGATCACTGTGTCCCAGTCCACCACCACTCGTCCTCTGTGTCTCTTTAGGATCACTGTGTCCCAGTCCACCACCACTCGTCCACTGTGTCTCTTTAGGATCACTGTGTCCCAGTCCACCACCACCACTCGTCCTCTGTGTCTCTTTAGGATCACTGTGTCCCAGTCCACCACCACTCGTCCACTGTGTCTCTTTAGGATCACTGTGTCCCAGTCCACCACCACCACTCGTCCACTGTGTCTCTTTAGGATCACTGTGTCCCAGTCCACCACCACCACTCGTCCTCTGTGTCTCTTTAGGATCACTGTGTCCCAGTCCACCACCACTCGTCCTCTGTGTCTCTTTAGGATCACTGTGTCCCAGTCCACCACCACTCGTCCTCTGTGTCTCTTTAGGATCACTGTGTCCCAGTCCACCACCACTCGTCTTCTGTGTCTCTTTAGGATCACTGTGTCCCAGTCCACCACCACTCGTCCTCTGTGTCTCTTTAGGATCACTGTGTCCCAGTCCACCACCACTCGTCCTCTGTGTCTCTTTAGGATCACTGTGTCCCAGTCCACCACCACTCGTCCTCTGTGTCTCTTTAGGATCACTGTGTCCCAGTCCACCACCACTCGTCCACTGTGTCTCTTTAGGATCACTGTGTCCCAGTCCACTACCACCACTCATCCACTGTGTCTCTTTAGGATCACTGTGTCCCAGTCCACCACCACTCGTCTTCTGTGTCTCTTTAGGATCACTGTGTCCCAGTCCACCACCACTCGTCCTCTGTGTCTCTTTAGGATCACTGTGTCCCAGTCCACCACCACTCGTCTTCTGTGTCTCTTTAGGATCACTCTGTCCCAGTCCACCACCACTCGTCCTCTGTGTCTCTTTAGGATCACTGTGTCCCAGTCCACCACCACTCGTCCACTGTGTCTCTTTAGGATCACTGTGTCCCAGTCCACCACCACTCGTCCTCTGTGTCTCTTTAGGATCACTGTGTCCCAGTCCACCACCACTCGTCCTCTGTGTCTCTTTAGTTATGTCACTAGGCTAGCTTTATTTGTGTGACTTGTTTATTTAGTAGAGACACTCGTTAATTTAGTTTTCTTTAGCCTTTGTTGCCTTCAGTTAAAGAGGCTAAATTTAGTTATTTGAGTTTGTCATTCCTTACTTCGTTACCCTTATTTAAAAACTGTTCCTTTTGTTTCCTAACATTGTATTTCCCCTTTTGGGACACCTTTTGTTAATTCACTTCATCAATTATTAAATTTACAATTTTAGTTCCATTTTACATCTTGGTTTTTGTGTTATTTCCTGCACACACCCCGAGATGCCACCTGCAGGACGTATGTCTGTTTGTGTCTGTCTTTCTGTGTTGGACTCCGTCTGCCAGTGTCTGTCTTTGTTTGTCCGTCCATCTATATTTGTCGGTGTCTGTCTGTCGTCCTATGTGTGTCTGTCTGTGTCTATCTGTCTGACACTGAGTTCTTTCTTCTCTTTCTCTCCCTCACACCTGTTTCTGTCATTTTTATAACATATCTTTCATACCAAGTCTGTTCATGACTAGTCACCTGGTGTCCCCTTTCCCTCCTCCCCCCCTGGGGGGAGTGGTGTCTCTCCTGACAGTGTCTGCGTGGGAGCCATGGACGACAGGATCTGCAGTGTCTCGCCTGTGCCAACCTGTGACCCCGGACCACCGCCCCTGCCTGTCTGGACCAGCCCCCCCCTCCTGCATTTATAAATGGACGTTCATCTATAGCCTGTCCATCCATGGGAGTGGATCTGTCCTTCAATGTGGTTCTCCTCGAGATTTCTTCTTTTTCCCACTGGGTTTGGAAGTTTTTTCTTGCCGAGAAGGAGGGTCTAAGGACAGGGGGAGGGTCTAAGGACAGGGGGAGGGTCTAAGGACAGGGGATGTTTGGGACTTTTCATATATCTCTGTAGTTGATTATGTTTTTGTAAAGCCCTGTGAGACGACTGTGTTGTGATTTAGGGCTTTATAAATAAAATTTAATTCTCCACCCTAAAATTAGTTCAGGATAGAAGCAGGAATTACGATGAGAAAAAAAATTAAAAATTGCATATTTTAAGACTGTTCAGATTACCAGGCAAATGTATGGACTCCACCAGGGATTATTGTGACTGGTCCAAAGTGAGTTAAAAATAGGAAAAATCACAAAGTAAAACTAAACTGATTAAAATGATTGGAAATATATGGAGGTAAAAGAATCCTGATTATGTCAAATATTTACCTATGTGGAAAAACTAATTTAAATTTGAAAACTCTAAATATTTTAGAATTAATAGGCCAGATAAAATAGAAAGGAAAATGAAAAAGTTTAAAGTTAGGTTTAATGGAAGCAAAAGCCTGGTTCCAACAGGCTGAAGAACGAGAAGGTGGAAAAAGAACTAAAGATGTTATTTTCCATCGAAAAGATTCTGACACAATGCAATCAGAGACAAGATCTAAATGGGACTGATCTAACAAGAAGAAGGTTCTGGAAAGAAGGGAGAAGAGACACAAGGAGGGACACTTGTGTCATTGTCCTCTTGTCCCCACTTCACAGCCATCTTCCATGCTCTATCCTTATCTGGTACGACAAAGTACCCCTCTAAAAAAAAAACAAAAAAAAAACAAAACACCATACACTAACTAGCGTAGTCGCACAGATAGTGTGATTTAGAAGTAGTTAAAAAATCATGGAGGTGAAAAACAAAACTAAAATCAGAAGTAGAAAACACTTTGAATGAGGTGGTCCATCCCACAGTAAGACAAGACAATAAGGAAGGTACCAAATTAGTATAAACAACTTGATTAATTGATATTCTTGTACATATACTAATATTGATTAAAGTAATAAAAAAAATATTACTAATAAAACAGTAAAGGTGTAGGGAAAGCAGGAATTGTAGTTCAGCTTATTTAAAAGTCTCTACCCAATACATAAACATTGTAGAAGTCCTATAATTAAAATAGTTATATAAACAATTATGCATAGAAAAAACATGCACATCAATGGACAGGGAAGGTTGATAAGTGAACACACGTTGAAAGGGTGACATACCTGTGGCCGAACTGATGAGGGTGCTGTGTGCATATTCCACCCAGAGGAGCTGTTTAGACCAGGAGGGTGGTTGGTTTGAGGCCATGCATCCCAGGGTGGTCTCCATCTCCTGGTTCATTCTCTTGGTCTGACCATTGGTCTGCGGGTGGAAACCAGAAGACAGGCTGGGCGAGGCTCCTATAGATAGAGACAAACTGTAGCTCTCGATCCGAGACTACAGCCACAGGGAAGCTATGAAGGTGAAATACACGCTGAAGCACCAGATCAGCGTGGGGGAAGTTTGGCTATCGGTATTAGGTGAACCATCTTGCTGAACTTATCGATAACTGTCAAGATGGTAAATGTTCTGCACTTATATAGTTCTTTTCCACCTTCATGGTTCAAAGCTCTTTACATTAGCCTCACATTCATCCATTCACACACACTCATACACCAGTAGGTTTCTAAGGTCAAAGGTCAGTCCTACTGGGGGCCTAAGTCAGGGTTCAGTGTCTTGCCCAAGGACACTTTGACATGTGGACAGCCAGAGGTGGGACGCAAACCACCAACCTCTCGGTCATTGGGCGACCCACTCTACCAACTGAACCACAGCCGCCCATTACCGTATTGCCTTCTGATGGGGTAAGCCTGTGACGAAGTCAAGGGCAACATGTGACCAAGGACGATGTGGAATTGGTAAGGACTGGAGGAGCCCAGGAGGAGGTCTACGAGAGGATTTGTTCTGACAGTATACTGGACAGGCCTTGATGAAACTGGTGACATCCTCTCTCAACGTAGGCCACCAGTACTGTCGTTGGACCACCTCCAGCGTTCAGTGGAGATTGGTGTACCCATTGAAGGAGCTCAGCTCTTAGCCCCTGGGGAACAAACAGACAGTTAACTGGGCATGTTCTGGGTCCAGGCTGATCCTCCAGAGCTGCTTTAATCCTGTCCTCATCTCCCAGGTGAAGGCAGCCACTCGTTGAGGACTGGGAAGGATGTGTCCGTCTTCACCCACCCCTCCTCTTTGAACAGAAGCTGTCAGGAAAGGGCATCAAGCTTGCCGTTTTGTGAACCTGGACGATACGACAGGGAAAAATTAAAGAGAGTGAAAAACAGTGACCATCTTGCCTGTCTAGAATTTAGCTTCTTAGCTGAACGGATATATTCAAGGTCCTTGTGGTCAGGCCAGACCAAAAATGGGACTTTGGTGCCCTCCAACCAATGTCTCCATTCTTCAAGGGCCATTTTGATGACCAGCAGTTCTATTACCAATGTCATAATTTCTTTTCGGCGGGAGACAAGCGTTTGGATAAGAATACACACGGTGCATCTTAGAGTCCTGTGAGGAACGCTGAGAGAGCACTGCTCCCACATCAGAAGCATCAACCTCTTCAATAAATTATCTTTCTGGATCAGGGCGCTGCAGGATGGGGGCGGTGCTGAACCTATGTTTTAGAGTAGAGAACACTTCACTGGTGGCCGTGGACCACTGAAATGATACCTTGGAAGAGGTTGGTGCAGTTTGTGGGGCAGCTATAGAGCTGTAACCCCTGATGAAGTGTCTGCAAAAGTTTGCAAAACCGAGAAACCTTTGTAGCCGTTTCCACGTCTCAGGAACTGGCCACTCTGCTACTGCATACACCTTATTTTGGTCCATCTGAAGAGTGTTCTGTCCAACCACATACCCCAGGAATGAGACCGAGGAGCTGTGAAACTCACACTTCTCTGCCTTTATGTAAAGTGAGTTTTCAAGGAGACGTTTAATCACCTGCTGCACATTGTGCGTGTGATCCTGCAGAGACTTTGAGGAAATCAAACTGTCATCCAGATAAACAAAGACAAACTCATTCAACATATCTCTGAGGACATCATTTATGAGATTCTGAAATACGGCTGGAGCATTGGTGAGACCAAAGGGCATTACGAAATATTCGTAATGCCCTGAGGGTGTGTTGAAGGCTGTCTTCCACTCGTCGCCCTCCCGTATCCTCACCAGATTGTAGGCATTTCTCAGATCCAGCTTTGTGAAGGCAGTAGCTACTCCTGTCTCCCAGTCAATCTGGGGATTGTGTCTGTGGAGCCAGGGGTATCCTAATATGAGAGGTATTTCAGAGGAAGGTAAAATCAGAAACTGGACGGTCTCAATATGGGAACCTGCCACAATCATGAGAACAGGCTCGGTCTGTTACGTTATTATCCCAATAAAATGTCCATCTAATACACTGGCAGGAATGGGCCTAGACAGGGGTTGAACAGTGAGACCTAATTGTTTAACCAACCCTTTGTCAATTAAACTTGAATCTGCACAAGAGTCAATGAAGGGGGCTATAGTAATACCCCCCCCCCCTTAATCTGAAGCTGAATGTGGGACAGTGGTCTGGAAACTGGGGGATTAGAAATTGATTGACTCAGCGTTAACCCCCGGTCTAACCCTCCCTTTTAACGGACAACTAGAGAGAAAATGACCAGACTGACCGAAGTAGAGGCAAAGGTTCTCCCTCTGTCATCTCTCCCGCTCAACTGGAGTCAATCTGGAGCGACCCACCTGCATTGGCTCCTCACCACCACACAGGGTTGTTCTCCCTGACACGTGGACTGGATTAGCTGCGCCAAAAGATCCAGTGCAGGTAGGAACACTGGGAGACGGGGATGGAGGACCCTCATGCTTCCAGGCCCTGAGTCTGTGGTCCAGGTGGGTTGTCCATCTGATCAAGCCATCTAGGTCAGAGGAGAGATCAAAAGAAACCAGTTGAAATATGTTGAGGCGATAAACCAGCTAAATAAACCTCACACTGTGCAGTCATATTCCAGGAACTATCCCAGGTCCTGGTGCGAAAGTCTATGGCATAGATCGATCTCCCTGCAGGATGTTCAGTGGTCCTCCTGTTACATCAGGCCCCTGCGTAACGGGACCAAAGACCGCACGCCTCCGTCCCCACTCAGCGGTGCCCCATAGTCTGGCTCAACCCATGAGGTGATTAATGGCATACGCCACCTTAGCCGTTGGAGGAAAATGTGTGCGGCTGCAGTGAAAACCGTATAGAACAGTTAATTAAGGGTTACAATTAACTGGGTTTCCATCATACAGTTCGGGCTCCCCAACCAGTGGTTCCGATACTGGTCGAGGACAAGGTGATGAATTCAATTCAATTTTATTTATAAAGCCCTAAGTCACAACAAAGTCGTCTCAGAGGGCTTTACAAAAACATAATCAACTACAGAAATACATGAAATGTCCCAGGCATCCCCTGTCCTTAGACCCTCCCTCTGTCCTTAGACCCTCCCCCTGTCCTTAGACCCTCCTTCTCGGCAAGAAAAAACTTCCAAACCCAGTGGGAAAAAGAAGAAATCTTGAGGAGAACCACATTGAAGGACAGATCCACTCCCATGGACGGACAGACTATAGATGAACGTCCATTTATAAATTAAGGGAGGGGGGGCTGGTCCAGACAGGCAGGGGCGGTGGTCCGGGGTCACAGGTCGGCACAGGTGAGATACTCCAGATGACTGTCGTCCATGGCTCCTGTGCAGACACTGTCAGGAGAGCCACCACTCCCCCCAGGGGGGGAGGGGGGAAAGGGGACACCAGGTGACTAGTCATGAACAGACTTGGTATGAAAGATATGTTATAAAAATGACAGAAACAGGTGTGAGAGAGAGAAAGAGAAGAAAGAACTCAGTGTCTGTACTTCCCCCAGCATTCTAACTCCTAGGGCAGCCTAGACTGAACTGTGACTCATACATCATGTATACATGATATATGAGTCACATCATTTTTAACTAACCTGACCATAGTCTTTCTCAAACAGGAATGTTTTAAGCCTAATTTTAAATGTAGAGACTGTTTCGGCATTTTTAATATTAAAGGGAAGATGATTCCATCAGACAGTAACCATGGTAACTAAAGGCTCTAGCTCCATAAGACAGTAACCATGGTAACTAAAGGCTCTAGCTCCTACTGTACTTTTAGAAACCCTAGGAACTTTCAATAAACCTGCATTCTGAGAACGAAGGGTTCTATTGGGTTGGTACGGAACCAGATCATCTTTAAGATAAGAGGGGCCCATACCATTAACCCCTGACCTCTGACCCCTAACCCTAACCCATACCATTAATGGTTTTATATGTAAGGAGGAGGATTTTAAATTTAATTCTAAACTCAACTGGTAGCCAATGAAGGGTTTGGAGCACAGGGGTGATAGGGTTAGGGGTCAGGGGTCAGGGTTTGGAGCACAGGGGTGATAGGGTCAGGGGTCAGGGGTCAGGGTTTGGAGCACAGGGGTGATAGGGTCAGGGGTCAGGGTTTGGAGCACAGGGGTGATGTGTTCTCTTCTATTTGATCCTGTTAATAATCTTGCTGCTGCATTTTGAACCAGTTGAAGCTTTTTAGGGAATATTTAGGACACGCTACAAGTAAGGAGTTTTGTCTTACTTTTGTAAGGATGACATCTGGTGGAGCTTTTAAATATTACACTTTTTTATCCTCACATGTGGAGGCGTCTGATTGGTTCAAAAACAACTCTATGTTTGAGTCTTTTCTAGGTTTTAGAACCAAACCAATGGAATAAAAAAACTTTGGAATTCTTCACATATAAGACATTGTCCTGGAAGGTCCTCTTTGCTCGTCTTCCTCTTAGTTTTCCACCTCGAATTATGACTTCTTCTGAGTGAAGGTGGTGCTCCGAAAGAAAAAGAAAAAACACTGATTTAATTATTTGAATGAACATGTGAAGAATGAAATGAGTTTGGAAACATTTTACAGAAAAGGAAAGAGGAGGAGGGAGGACAGAGGAGGACAGGAGGACCAAAGAGGACCAAATAGGAAAGAAGAGGACAGAGGAGTGAGGACAGAAGACAGAGGAGGTGAGAAGAGGACAGAGGAGGAAAAAGGAGGACTGAGGAGGACAGAAGAGAACGGGAGGAGGACAGACCAGGAGTGAGAAGAGAAGAGGACAGAGGAGGAGGGAGGGGGACAGAAGTGGACAGAGGAGGAGGGAGGAGGACCAAATAGGACAAAAGAGGACAGAAAAGGAAAGAGGACAGAAGAGGACAGGAGGACCAAAGAGGACCGAATAGGAAAGAAGAGGACAGAGGAGGATCGAAGAGGACAGAGGAAGAGAGAGGAGGACAGAGGAGCAGTGAGGAGGACAGAGGACATAGGAAGACAGAGGAGGACCGAATAGGACAAAGGAGGAGAGAAGAGGACAGAGGAGGAGTGATGACAGAGGAGGACAGAAGAGGAAAGGAGGACTGAAAAGGACAGAGGAGTGAGAACAAAAAAGGACAGAGGTGAGAAGAGGACAGAGGAGGACAGAAGAGGAAAAAGGAGGACTGAAGAGGACAGAAGAGAACGGGAGGACAACAAAGGACAAAAAGGAGAGGAGGACAGAACAGGAGTGAGGAGGACAGAAGAGGAATGAGGAGGACTGACGAGGAAAAAGGAGGACCGAAGAGGAGTGAGGAGGACAAAAGAGGACAGAGGAACAGTGAGGAGGACAGAAGAGGAAAAAGGAGGACCGAAGAGGACAAAAGAAGACAGAGGAGGAGTGAGGACGACAGAAGAGGACAGGAGGACCGAAGAGGAAAGAGGAAGAGAGAGGAGGACAGAGTGGGAGTTAGGAGGAAAGGAGGGGACAGAAGAAGACAGGAGGACCGAAGAGGACAAAAAAGAACCGAAGACAGAAGAGAACAGATGAATAAGGACAAAAGAGGAGTGAGGACCGAGGAGGACAGAGGAGGAATGAGAAGAGGACAGAGGAGGACTGAATAGGACAGAGGAGGACAGTGGAGGGAGGAGAGAACATGACAGAAGAGGACAATAGAGGACAGAGGAGGAGTGAGGAGGACAGAAGGGGAATGAGAAAAGAAGAGGACAGAGGAGGAGTGAGGGGGACAGAAGAGGATGGAGGAGGACAGAGGAGGACAAAAGAGGACTGAAGAGAACGTAGGACAGAGGACAGAAGATGATATAGTACGAGTGAGGACATAGGAGGACCGAAAAGGGACAAAGGGCAGAAGATGACAGAGGAGGAGTGAGGACAGAGGAGTGAGGAGGACAGAAAAGGACAAAGGAGGAGTGAGGAGGACAGAAGAGGACACAGGAGTACAGAAAAGGACAAAGGAGGACAGAGTAGAAGTGAGGAGGACAGAGGAGTGATGACACAAGAGGACAGAGGAGGACAAAGGAGGAAAGAAGAGGACAGAGAACAGAAGAGGACTATCAGGAGTGAGGAGGACCGAAGAGGACAGAGGAGGAAAAGGAGGAAAGAAGACAAATGAGGACAGAGTAGAAGTAAGGAGGACAGAAGAGGACAGGAGGACAGAGGAGAAATGAGTACAGAAGAGGACAGAGGTGGAGTGAGGAGAGAGGAGGAGTGAGGACAGGAGTACCAAAAAGGACAGAATAGGACAGAGGAGGAGTGAGGACAGAAGAGGACAGAGGAGGAGTGAGGAGGACAGAAGAGAACAAAAGAGGACACAGGAGAGAAGAGGACAGTGGAGTGAGGAGGACAGAAGAGGACACAGGAGTACAGAAAAGGACAAAGGAGGACAGAGTAGAAGTGAGGAGGACAGAAGAGTGATGACACAAGAGGACAGAGGAGGAAAAAGTAGGAAAGAAGAGGACAGAGAACAGAAGAGGACTATCAGGAGTGAGGACCGAAGAGGACAGGAGGACCGAAGAGGACAGAGGAGGAAAAGGGGGAAGGAAGACAAATGAGGACAGAGTAGAAGTAAGGAGGACAGAAGAGGACAGGAGGACAGAGGAGAAATGAGGACAGAAGAGGACAGAGGAGGAGTGAGGAGGAGTGAGGACAGGAGTACCAAAAAGGACAGAATAGGACAGAGGAGAAATGAGGACAGAAGAGGACAGGAGGACAGAGGAGAAATGAGGACAGAGGAGGAGTGAGGAGGACAGAGGAGGAGTGAGGAGGACAGAGGACAGCTGCGTTTGTGAAACTACAGAAGAGTCTCTCTCTCTCTCTCTCTCTCTCTCTCTCGTGTACGTCGGCTGTGTTTCTCCGCACTGAAAAATAGTTCCTATAAACAAATAAGACGAGTCCTTTGTCCTGTGACTTTCATCATCATTCACTCTGGAAGTAAATGTCCACTACGAGGACAGTAATGAAGAGACAAAATCAAAGACATTGACTTTAGACCAAATACAAGAATGAAGTTAGTTATTATTATTTAACTCATTAATGTCACTTTAATTCTATTATTATTTAACTCATTAATGTCACTTTAATTCTATTATTTAACTCATTAATGTCACTTTAATTCTATTATTTAACTCATTAATGTCACTTTAATTCTATTATTATTTAACTCATTAATGTCACTTTAATTCTATTATTATTTAACTCATTAATGTCACTTTAATTCTATTATTTAACTCATTAATGTCACTTTAATTCTATTATTATTTAACTCATTAATGTCACTTTAATTCTATTATTATTTAACTCATTAATGTCACTTTAATTCTATTATTATTTAACTCATTAATGTCACTTTAATTCTATTATTATTTAACTCATTAATGTCACTTTAATTCTATTATTATTTAACTCATTAATGTCACTTTAATTCTATTATTATTTAACTCATTAATGTCACTTTAATTCTATTATTTAACTCATTAATGTCACTTTAATTCTATTATTCAACTCATTAATGTCACTTTAATTCTATTATTTAACTCATTAATGTCACTTTAATTCTATTATTATTTAACTCATTAATGTCACTTTAATTCTATTATTATTTAACTCATTAATGTCACTTTAATTCTATTATTTAACTCATTAATGTCACTTTAATTCTATTATTATTTAACTCATTAATGTCACTTTAATTCTATTATTATTTAACTCATTAATGTCACTTTAATTCTATTATTTAACTCATTAATGTCACTTTAATTCTATTATTATTTAACTCATTAATGTCACTTTAATTCTATTATTATTTAACTCATTAATGTCACTTTAATTCTATTATTATTTAACTCATTAATGTCACTTTAATTCTATTATTATTTAACTCATTAATGTCACTTTAATTCTATTATTATTTAACTCATTAATGTCACTTTAATTCTATTATTATTTAACTCATTAATGTCACTTTAATTCTATTATTATTTAACTCATTAATGTCACTTTAATTCTATTATTATTTAACTCATTAATGTCACTTTAATTCTATTATTATTTAACTCATTAATGTCACTTTAATTCTATTATTATTTAACTCATTAATGTCACTTTAATTCTATTATTTAACTCATTAATGTCACTTTAATTCTATTATTATTTAACTCATTAATGTCACTTTAATTCTATTATTATTTAACTCATTAATGTCACTTTAATTCTATTATTATTTAACTCATTAATGTCACTTTAATTCTATTATTTAACTCATTAATGTCACTTTAATTCTATTATTATTTAACTCATTAATGTCACTTTAATTCTATTATTATTTAACTCATTAATGTCACTTTAATTCTATTATTATTTAACTCATTAATGTCACTTCAATTCTATTATTATTTAACTCATTAATGTCACTTTAATTCTATTATTATTTAACTCATTAATGTCACTTTAATTCTATTATTATTTAACTCATTAATGTCACTTTAATTCTATTATTATTTAACTCATTAATGTCACTTTAATTCTATTATTTAACTCATTAATGTCACTTTAATTCTATTATTTAACTCATTAATGTCACTTTAATTCTATTATTATTTAACTCATTAATGTCACTTTAATTCTATTATTTAACTCATTAATGTCACTTTAATTCTATTATTATTTAACTCATTAATGTCACTTTAATTCTATTATTATTTAACTCATTAATGTCACTTTAATTCTATTATTTAACTCATTAATGTCACTTTAATTCTATTATTATTTAACTCATTAATGTCACTTTAATTCTATTATTATTTAACTCATTAATGTCACTTTAATTCTATTATTATTTAACTCATTAATGTCACTTTAATTCTATTATTATTTAACTCATTAATGTCACTTTAATTCTATTATTATTTAACTCATTAATGTCACTTTGATTCTATTATTATTTAACTCATTAATGTCACTTTAATTCTATTGTTATTTAACTCATTAATGTCACTTTAATTCTATTATTATTTAACTCATTAATGTCACTTTAATTCTATTATTATTTAACTCATTAATGTCACTTTAATTCTATTATTTAACTCATTAATGTCACTTTAATTCTATTATTATTTAACTCATTAATGTCACTTTAATTCTATTATTATTTAACTCATTAATGTCACTTTAATTCTATTATTTAACTCATTAATGTCACTTTAATTCTATTATTATTTAACTCATTAATGTCACTTTAATTCTATTATTATTTAACTCATTAATGTCACTTTAATTCTATTATTTAACTCATTAATGTCACTTTAATTCTATTATTTAACTCATTAATGTCACTTTAATTCTATTATTATTTAACTCATTAATGTCACTTTAATTCTATTATTATTTAACTCATTAATGTCACTTTAATTCTATTATTTAACTCATTAATGTCACTTTAATTCTATTATTTAACTCATTAATGTCACTTTAATTCTATTATTATTTAACTCATTAATGTCACTTTAATTCTATTATTATTTAACTCATTAATGTCACTTTAATTCTATTATTATTTAACTCATTAATGTCACTTTAATTCTATTATTATTTAACTCATTAATGTCACTTTAATTCTATTATTATTTAACTCATTAATGTCACTTTAATTCTATTATTATTTAACTCATTAATGTCACTTTAATTCTATTATTATTTAACTCATTAATGTCACTTTAATTCTATTATTATTTAACTCATTAATGTCACTTTAATTCTATTATTTAACTCATTAATGTCACTTTAATTCTATTATTTAACTCATTAATGTCACTTTAATTCTATTATTATTTAACTCATTAATGTCACTTTAATTCTATTATTATTTAACTCATTAATGTCACTTTAATTCTATTATTTAACTCATTAATGTCACTTTAATTCTATTATTTAACTCATTAATGTCACTTTAATTCTATTATTATTTAACTCATTAATGTCACTTTAATTCTATTATTTAACTCATTAATGTCACTTTAATTCTATTATTATTTAACTCATTAATGTCACTTTAATTCTATTATTTAACTCATTAATGTCACTTTAATTCTATTATTTAACTCATTAATGTCACTTTAATTCTATTATTATTTAACTCATTAATGTCACTTTAATTCTATTATTATTTAACTCATTAATGTCACTTTAATTCTATTATTTAACTCATTAATGTCACTTTAATTCTATTATTATTTAACTCATAAATGTCACTTTAATTCTATTATTATTTAACTCATTAATGTCACTTTAATTCTATTATTATTTAACTCATTAATGTCACTTTAATTCTATTATTATTTAACTCATTAATGTCACTTTAATTCTATTATTATTTAACTCATTAATGTCACTTTAATTCTATTATTTAACTCATTAATGTCACTTTAATTCTATTATTATTTAACTCATTAATGTCACTTTAATTCTATTATTATTTAACTCATTAATGTCACTTTAATTCTATTATTATTTAACTCATTAATGTCACTTTAATTCTATTATTATTTAACTCATTAATGTCACTTTAATTCTATTATTATTTAACTCATTAATGTCACTTTAATTCTATTATTTAACTCATTAATGTCACTTTAATTCTATTATTATTTAACTCATTAATGTCACTTTAATTCTATTATTATTTAACTCATTAATGTCACTTTAATTCTATTATTTAACTCATTAATGTCACTTTAATTCTATTATTTAACTCATTAATGTCACTTTAATTCTATTATTATTTAACTCATTAATGTCACTTTAATTCTATTATTATTTAACTCATTAATGTCACTTTAATTCTATTATTATTTAACTCATTAATGTCACTTTAATTCTATTATTTAACTCATTAATGTCACTTTAATTCTATTATTTAACTCATTAATGTCACTTTAATTCTATTATTATTTAACTCATTAATGTCACTTTAATTCTATTATTTAACTCATTAATGTCACTTTAATTCTATTATTATTTAACTCATTAATGTCACTTTAATTCTATTATTATTTAACTCATTAATGTCACTTTAATTCTATTATTATTTAACTCATTAATGTCACTTTAATTCTATTATTATTTAACTCATTAATGTCACTTTAATTCTATTATTATTTAACTCATTAATGTCACTTTAATTCTATTATTATTTAACTCATTAATGTCACTTTAATTCTATTATTTAACTCATTAATGTCACTTTAATTCTATTATTATTTAACTCATTAATGTCACTTTAATTCTATTATTATTTAACTCATTAATGTCACTTTAATTCTATTATTATTTAACTCATTAATGTCACTTTAATTCTATTATTATTTAACTCATTAATGTCACTTTAATTCTATTATTTAACTCATTAATGTCACTTTAATTCTATTATTATTTAACTCATTAATGTCACTTTAATTCTATTATTTAACTCATTAATGTCACTTTAATTCTATTATTATTTAACTCATTAATGTCACTTTAATTCTATTATTTAACTCATTAATGTCACTTTAATTCTATTATTATTTAACTCATTAATGTCACTTTAATTCTATTATTTAACTCATTAATGTCACTTTAATTCTATTATTATTTAACTCATTAATGTCACTTTAATTCTATTATTTAACTCATTAATGTCACTTTAATTCTATTATTATTTAACTCATTAATGTCACTTTAATTCTATTATTATTTAACTCATTAATGTCACTTTAATTCTATTATTATTTAACTCATTAATGTCACTTTAATTCTATTATTATTTAACTCATTAATGTCACTTTAATTCTATTATTATTTAACTCATTAATGTCACTTTAATTCTATTATTATTTAACTCATTAATGTCACTTTAATTCTATTATTTAACTCATTAATGTCACTTTAATTCTATTATTATTTAACTCATTAATGTCACTTTAATTCTATTATTATTTAACTCATTAATGTCACTTTAATTCTATTATTATTTAACTCATTAATGTCACTTTAATTCTATTATTATTTAACTCATTAATGTCACTTTAATTCTATTATTTAACTCATTAATGTCACTTTAATTCTATTATTATTTAACTCATTAATGTCACTTTAATTCTATTATTATTTAACTCATTAATGTCACTTTAATTCTATTATTATTTAACTCATTAATGTCACTTTAATTCTATTATTTAACTCATTAATGTCACTTTAATTCTATTATTATTTAACTCATTAATGTCACTTTAATTCTATTATTATTTAACTCATTAATGTCACTTTAATTCTATTATTATTTAACTCATTAATGTCACTTTAATTCTATTATTTAACTCATTAATGTCACTTTAATTCTATTATTATTTAACTCATTAATGTCACTTTAATTCTATTATTATTTAACTCATTAATGTCACTTTAATTCTATTATTTAACTCATTAATGTCACTTTAATTCTATTATTATTTAACTCATTAATGTCACTTTAATTCTATTATTATTTAACTCATTAATGTCACTTTAATTCTATTATTATTTAACTCATTAATGTCACTTTAATTCTATTATTTAACTCATTAATGTCACTTTAATTCTATTATTATTTAACTCATTAATGCCACTTTAATTCTATTATTATTTAACTCATTAATGTCACTTTAATTCTATTATTATTTAACTCATTAATGTCACTTTAATTCTATTATTTAACTCATTAATGTCACTTTAATTCTATTATTATTTAACTCATTAATGCCACTTTAATTCTATTATTATTTAACTCATTAATGTCACTTTAATTCTATTATTATTTAACTCATTAATGTAACTTTAATTCTATTATTTAACTCATTAATGTCACTTTAATTCTATTATTATTTAACTCATTAATGTCACTTTAATTCTATTATTATTTAACTCATTAATGTCACTTTAATTCTATTATTTAACTCATTAATGTCACTTTAATTCTATTATTATTTAACTCATTAATGTCACTTTAATTCTATTATTATTTAACTCATTAATGTCACTTTAATTCTATTATTATTTAACTCATTAATGTCACTTTAATTCTATTATTATTTAACTCATTAATGTCACTTTAATTCTATTATTATTTAACTCATTAATGTCACTTTAATTCTATTATTTAACTCATTAATGTCACTTTAATTCTATTATTATTTAACTCATTAATGTCACTTTAATTCTATTATTTAACTCATTAATGTCACTTTAATTCTATTATTATTTAACTCATTAATGTCACTTTAATTTTATTATTTAACTCATTAATGTCACTTTAATTCTATTATTATTTAACTCATTAATGTCACTTTAATTCTATTATTATTTAACTCATTAATGTCACTTTAATTCTATTATTATTTAACTCATTAATGTCACTTTAATTCTATTATTATTTAACTCATTAATGTCACTTTAATTCTATTATTATTTAACTCATTAATGTCACTTTAATTCTATTATTTAACTCATTAATGTCACTTTAATTCTATTATTATTTAACTCATTAATGTCACTTTAATTCTATTATTATTTAACTCATTAATGTCACTTTAATTCTATTATTTAACTCATTAATGTCACTTTAATTCTATTATTATTTAACTCATTAATGTCACTTTAATTCTATTATTATTTAACTCATTAATGTCACTTTAATTCTATTATTATTTAACTCATTAATGTCACTTTAATTCTATTATTATTTAACTCATTAATGTCACTTTAATTCTATTATTATTTAACTCATTAATGTCACTTTAATTCTATTATTATTTAACTCATTAATGTCACTTTAATTCTATTATTATTTAACTCATTAATGTCACTTTAATTCTATTATTTAACTCATTAATGTCACTTTAATTCTATTATTTAACTCATTAATGTCACTTTAATTCTATTATTATTTAACTCATTAATGTCACTTTAATTCTATTATTATTTAACTCATTAATGTCACTTTAATTCTATTATTATTTAACTCATTAATGTCACTTTAATTCTATTATTTAACTCATTAATGTCACTTTAATTCTATTATTTAACTCATTAATGTCACTTTAATTCTATTATTATTTAACTCATTAATGTCACTTTAATTCTATTATTATTTAACTCATTAATGTCACTTTAATTCTATTATTATTTAACTCATTAATGTCACTTTAATTCTATTATTTAACTCATTAATGTCACTTTAATTCTATTATTATTTAACTCATAAATGTCACTTTAATTCTATTATTATTTAACTCATTAATGTCACTTTAATTCTATTATTATTTAACTCATTAATGTCACTTTAATTCTATTATTATTTAACTCATTAATGTCACTTTAATTCTATTATTATTTAACTCATTAATGTCACTTTAATTCTATTATTTAACTCATTAATGTCACTTTAATTCTATTATTATTTAACTCATTAATGTCACTTTAATTCTATTATTATTTAACTCATTAATGTCACTTTAATTCTATTATTTAACTCATTAATGTCACTTTAATTCTATTATTATTTAACTCATTAATGTCACTTTAATTCTATTATTATTTAACTCATTAATGTCACTTTAATTCTATTATTTAACTCATTAATGTCACTTTAATTCTATTATTTAACTCATTAATGTCACTTTAATTCTATTATTATTTAACTCATTAATGTCACTTTAATTCTATTATTATTTAACTCATTAATGTCACTTTAATTCTATTATTATTTAACTCATTAATGTCACTTTAATTCTATTATTTAACTCATTAATGTCACTTTAATTCTATTATTTAACTCATTAATGTCACTTTAATTCTATTATTATTTAACTCATTAATGTCACTTTAATTCTATTATTTAACTCATTAATGTCACTTTAATTCTATTATTATTTAACTCATTAATGTCACTTTAATTCTATTATTTAACTCATTAATGTCACTTTAATTCTATTATTATTTAACTCATTAATGTCACTTTAATTCTATTATTTAACTCATTAATGTCACTTTAATTCTATTATTATTTAACTCATTAATGTCACTTTAATTCTATTATTTAACTCATTAATGTCACTTTAATTCTATTATTATTTAACTCATTAATGTCACTTTAATTCTATTATTATTTAACTCATTAATGTCACTTTAATTCTATTATTATTTAACTCATTAATGTCACTTTAATTCTATTATTATTTAACTCATTAATGTCACTTTAATTCTATTATTATTTAACTCATTAATGTCACTTTAATTCTATTATTATTTAACTCATTAATGTCACTTTAATTCTATTATTTAACTCATTAATGTCACTTTAATTCTATTATTATTTAACTCATTAATGTCACTTTAATTCTATTATTATTTAACTCATTAATGTCACTTTAATTCTATTATTATTTAACTCATTAATGTCACTTTAATTCTATTATTTAACTCATTAATGTCACTTTAATTCTATTATTATTTAACTCATTAATGTCACTTTAATTCTATTATTATTTAACTCATTAATGTCACTTTAATTCTATTATCATTTAACTCATTAATGTCACTTTAATTCTATTATTTAACTCATTAATGTCACTTTAATTCTATTATTATTTAACTCATTAATGTCACTTTAATTCTATTATTTAACTCATTAATGTCACTTTAATTCTATTATTATTTAACTCATTAATGTCACTTTAATTCTATTATTATTTAACTCATAAATGTCACTTTAATTCTATTATTTAACTCATTAATGTCACTTTAATTCTATTATTATTTAACTCATTAATGTCACTTTAATTCTATTATTATTTAACTCATTAATGTCACTTTAATTCTATTATTATTTAACTCATTAATGTCACTTTAATTCTATTATTTAACTCATTAATGTCACTTTAATTCTATTATTTAACTCATTAATGTCACTTTAATTCTATTATTATTTAACTCATTAATGTCACTTTAATTCTATTATTATTTAACTCATTAATGTCACTTTAATTCTATTATTTAACTCATTAATGTCACTTTAATTCTATTATTATTTAACTCATTAATGTCACTTTAATTCTATTATTATTTAACTCATTAATGTCACTTTAATTCTATTATTATTTAACTCATTAATGTCACTTTAATTCTATTATTTAACTCATTAATGTCACTTTAATTCTATTATTATTTAACTCATTAATGCCACTTTAATTCTATTATTATTTAACTCATTAATGTCACTTTAATTCTATTATTATTTAACTCATTAATGTCACTTTAATTCTATTATTTAACTCATTAATGTCACTTTAATTCTATTATTATTTAACTCATTAATGCCACTTTAATTCTATTATTATTTAACTCATTAATGTCACTTTAATTCTATTATTATTTAACTCATTAATGTAACTTTAATTCTATTATTTAACTCATTAATGTCACTTTAATTCTATTATTATTTAACTCATTAATGTCACTTTAATTCTATTATTATTTAACTCATTAATGTCACTTTAATTCTATTATTATTTAACTCATTAATGTCACTTTAATTCTATTATTATTTAACTCATTAATGTCACTTTAATTCTATTATTATTTAACTCATTAATGTCACTTTAATTCTATTATTATTTAACTCATTAATGTCACTTTAATTCTATTATTATTTAACTCATTAATGTCACTTTAATTCTATTATTATTTAACTCATTAATGTCACTTTAATTCTATTATTATTTAACTCATTAATGTCACTTTAATTCTATTATTATTTAACTCATTAATGTCACTTTAATTCTATTATTATTTAACTCATTAATGTCACTTTAATTCTATTATTTAACTCATTAATGTCACTTTAATTCTATTATTATTTAACTCATTAATGTCACTTTAATTCTATTATTTAACTCATTAATGTCACTTTAATTCTATTATTATTTAACTCATTAATGTCACTTTAATTTTATTATTTAACTCATTAATGTCACTTTAATTCTATTATTATTTAACTCATTAATGTCACTTTAATTCTATTATTATTTAACTCATTAATGTCACTTTAATTCTATTATTATTTAACTCATTAATGTCACTTTAATTCTATTATTATTTAACTCATTAATGTCACTTTAATTCTATTATTATTTAACTCATTAATGTCACTTTAATTCTATTATTTAACTCATTAATGTCACTTTAATTCTATTATTATTTAACTCATTAATGTCACTTTAATTCTATTATTATTTAACTCATTAATGTCACTTTAATTCTATTATTTAACTCATTAATGTCACTTTAATTCTATTATTATTTAACTCATTAATGTCACTTTAATTCTATTATTATTTAACTCATTAATGTCACTTTAATTCTATTATTTAACTCATTAATGTCACTTTAATTCTATTATTATTTAACTCATTAATGTCACTTTAATTCTATTATTATTTAATTCATTAATGTCACTTTAATTCTATTATTATTTAACTCATTAATGTCACTTTAATTCTATTATTATTATTTAATCCTTTGTCAGTTTAATCCACTACTGTCAGTTTTTACATATTTATAATATAATAACTTATGTATAAACATGACCTTTTGTAAAAAAGACACTTCCAGGGGACATTGTATCAACTGTAGAAAAAGACCTGGATTCAATTCTACTTATTTTATTCATAGAATTTAAATCACAACAATGTCATCTCACAGGGTTTAAAAAAACAACACAATAGATAAACAGGTTCAGTGTTGATCACATGTTTATATAAAGAATTTAACTGAATTAAACTGTACTACTGTACTGTACTACTGTACTACTGTACTACTGTACTACACTATTGTACTACTGTACTACTGTACTACTGTACTGTACTACTGTACTACTGTACTGTACTACTGTACTACTGTACTACTGTACTACACTATTGTACTACTGTACTACTGTACTACTGTACTGTACTACTGTACTACTGTACTGTACTACTGTACTACTGTACTACTGTACAGTACTACTGTACTACTGTACTACACTACTGTACTACTGTACTACACTACTGTACTACTGTACTACTGTACTGTACTACTGTACTACTGTACTGTACTACTGTACTACTGTACTACTGTACAGTACTACTGTACAGTACTACTGTACTACTGTACTACTGTACAGTACTACTGTACTACTGTACAGTACTACTGTACTACTGTACAGTACTACTGTACTACTGTACAGTACTACTGTACTACTGTACAGTACTACTGTACAGTACTACTGTACTACTGTACTACTGTACAGTACTACTGTACAGTACTACTGTACTACTGTACAGTACTACTGTACTACTGTACAGTACTACTGTACTACTGTACTACTGTACTACACTACTGTACTACTGTACTACTGTACTGTACTACTGTACAGTAGTACTGTACTACTGTACAGTACTACTGTACTACTGTACTACTGTACAGTAGTACAGTAGTACTGTACTACTGTACAGTACTACTGTATTACTGTACTACTGTACTACTGTACAGTACTACTGTACAGTACTACTGTACAGTAGTACTGTACAGTACGCCTCTTTACATATTTCAGCTGATTCATAAATAGTAAAATTTACCTGAAAAATATCTTTAAAATATTTGATGATTAGGATCAAACACAGGAAGAAGTTTTTATTCAAGTTTGACTGAAAACATGAAGGTTTGGTTTTTATAGTTTTCACTTCAACTGTTCAGGTCAGCAGTGGTCAGCAGAGCGGTCAGCAGAGCGGTCAGTAGTGGTCGGCAGAGCGGTCAGTATTGGTCGGCAGAGCGGTCGGTAGAGTGGTCGGCAGAGCGGTCAGTATAACGGTTAGCAGTGGTCAGCAGAGCGGTCAGTATAACGGTTCGCAGTGGTCAGCAGAGCGGTCAGTATAACGGTTCGCAGTGGTCAGCAGAGCGGTCAGTAGTGGTCAGTGTTGCTCAGGGAAGGCATTAGACTGTACAGTCATCTCCAGATGTGGGCTAAAATCACTGCCCTATAACTATACAATCTACTACCTCACCCTGAACGCACCAGCGGCGCCTGAATGCAGCATCGTTGCCATGGCGACAATTCAATTCAATTCAATTTTATTTATAAAGCCCTAAATCACAACAAAGTCGTCTCAAAGGGCTTTACAAAAACACAATCAAATACAGAGATACATGAAAAAAAGTCCCAAGAATCCCCTGTCCTTAGACCCTCCCCCTGTCCTTAGACCCTCCCCCTGTCCTTAGACCCTCCCCCTGTCCTTAGACCCTCCCCCTGTCCTTAGACCCTCCCCCTGTCCTTAGACCCTCCCCCTGTCCTTAGACCCTCCCCCTGTCCTTAGACCCTCCTTCTCGGCAAGAAAAAACTTCAAAACCCAGTGGGAAAAAGAAGAAATCTCGAGGAGTCCCCAGAGCTTTGGGAAAGACAGTAGGTTGAATAGTTATCTCCCAGTGTGGGTGTGACCCTAAAACTATACAACCTACTACCTCACCCCACTGCCCAGAACTAGACCTGGACCAGAATGTGGACGAGCACCAGGACATGGATCCGGACCGTGAGCCGGGTTCAGAGCAGGTTCTGCAGAAACAAACAGATATATTTGAAGCAGTTCAGATGTAAAACATTAACAGTTATTTACACTTTTACATATTTATTCATCTGGTTCATTTGGACACATGTGACCTTTGACCTCCACAGATCTCATAAACTATTGGTGTTAGGAGAGAACACCAGTTCATCATGTACGGTTTGGTACCAATCAGAAAGTACTGTGACCCTCTGTTCTGGAGTTATAGGTCCACCAGACCAGACCCAGGTCCACCAGACCAGACCAGACCAGACCCAGGTCCACCAGACCAGACCAGACCCAGGTCCACCAGACCATCAGTTGCTTTGGTAACAATGCCATCTAATGGATGTGATAGTGTGTGTGAATGGTAGACCTGCACCCGGGTCTGGTCTGGTAGACCTGCACCCGGGTCTGGTCTGGTAGACCTGCACCCGGGTCTGGTCTGGTAGACCTGCACCCGGGTGCAGAAGGTCCTATTCTGGGGTAAAAAGGCAGGGCATTTGTACCCCTGGAACCACATAGAATCAGGGGCCAGATGAACTGGCTTTAGACCCAGTCAAAAGGCCTTGTTCTGGGGCACGGTAGCCAGGCACGTGGACCCCTGGAACCACATAAAACCAGGGCTCAGAAAGTCAGGCTCTAGACCTACCCATAAGGACCAGAGGAACCATAACTGATTTAATGGGCCATTCGTAGTTTCACTGTACCGGCCATTCCGCGGTTTAATCTGTGGGACAACCATATGCTGCTATACTGGTGGATCAACAAGGATATCCCTGAGGGTGGAGGGCACGTGGAGCCCACTCGCGGCAGTGTGGTGATCCGAGGGGGTGGAGGAGGCGATCCGAGGACCCCAAGGAGAGTCGCCGGTTCGAGGAGGGCATCCCCAACCCCTCCCGTGACACCTCCAGTCGCGACAGGGCCCCTGACAGGTGGGGCTGGAAAGGGGCCTCCTCGGTTAGGGCGACAGACCTGGGAGGGGGCCAGGGAAAAAGAACCACCGCCCCATTAGAGGACATCGCGCAAGCAGCGTGCCCTCCAGAGCTATACACGGTCACTGGACCAGCCAGTGTTGACTTCTGGGTCCAGTGCTCCACCGCCAGAGCCCTTACTGCGCCCACTGCTGTGTGTGAACAGGATTGGAGAAACAGTTATTTATAACGGAACTTCGTGAGCTCTGGCCGCCATGGCCGGGACCGCAACCCGCCACTGGGTTCAGACAGACCTGCGGATCCCGTTGTAGAACCGCTGAGCGAGACGGCACATCTTCCTGTCTTGCATCTGTAACCCAGGCCATGTAGCCCCACTTCCTGTGCCGCTTTTATTTTCCCGGGACAAGTTCCTTTAAAGGGTCCCGGGTTCCCCCGCGTCACTTCCTCTGCTTCACTGCTCTGCTGCACCGTGAGTCACACAGCCCTGCCACAGCCCCACGCTGTCACCTGTCTGTGCTGATCTGACCCTGCAAAACTCCCAATATCTGGAAAACTAAGCCACACAGAGCTAATACAGCTCCCCAGAGTCAATATCCCTCTTTATTTACCCTCTGGTGATCGGTGAGTTTTGATAGTAATTGTTGATTACGTTTTAAACTTCTACAACATGCTCAAGTTGTTTGTAAACCTCACCATCCCCAGATTCAACCTTCTCTCCCGGCGGATCTCCCCATTAACGCCTCCTTAGACGTAATACTCACCGGTGAGTCCCTACTACGTGTTTTTGTGTGATTCATGTAAAGTTATGCTGCTAATGTAGCAGCTAATAAAGCTAAGGTAGCACTGCAGCCACAGCCAGCTACTGTGGCTGTTTCTGCTGATAGCTTGTACATCCTAGCCTTTTCCAGAAATCCAGTTAGGCCGAATAGTAGAAAACAATGTAGACACCTAAAGCATTTAACAGCCTTTATTCTGTTTTAGCTTTTAGCTTGTTTTTTATTAGTTACTTTTGTAAATTGGGTGCCAGCATGGCCATCCTTTGTTTTTTTCCTCTGATTCATTGAAATGCCTTTGCTATTTCAATGAATATGATGCAGATCTGTTGCGCAACAATTTCCCCTAATACTGTAATTGGTTGATTTGTATTTAGATTATCATTAATCTCCCAATTTAATGATGCCCACTTGAACTTAAAGTGCACTTTACATGGATTTGACCTTACACCTATTTAGGTCAACATGGAAACATTTAGATGTTTACATCTAGATATAGATATTTTACTTTGATTGAAGTTTCAAAACTGATTAAAAAGGACTTAATTGTCCATTTATTTGATTTTGACTTTACTAACTATTCATACTGAATAGATTTAACAAATGCTATGCATTATGGCATTTAAATGGTTTTGTTTATTTGAAATGTATTTTATTTTTGGACAATGTGTATTTTACTTTTATTTGTCAAAGTCATTGCTTTATTTAATGCTTTGTAACTGAGATTTTTTCCTGACTCTTGTTTTAGGTCAGGGTTTTTTTTAGGTTTTTTTTCCCTCTTTTTTTCTCCATAATTCTTTCTTTGATGGCGAGCTACCCCATCCCCTACCTGCTGCTGCGGTAGGACAACTTTTGTTTATTACGAACCTGGATCAAGGAAGATTTTGAACTCTAAACCTCTGAAACCTCAGAACTGTAAAACCCACCTGGTGTACTCTTGTTTTGAGTTTGAACCATTTGAATACTGTTTTTGTTGTTATAATTAATATAAATAATATAGTATTGCAAATATTATATTATATTAATTATACATACCTGTTTATTCATAAGCAATTAAGACATCGAATATTAATTAATCATTGTTATATAATATCCTTATTATATGAATAGTATTAATAATATTTGATAACCTATACTGTGATATCCCATTACTAAATAATAAATATATATAATATATACCTGGTTATTTATACATGATTTAGACATCCAATATTACTTAAATACTATTATATAATTCCTATTCTATTAATAATATTAATTCTATTCGATTGTCTATTATTACTGGATACCTCTTTATTATTTACACAGTGTATTGTAATACCTGCTTTATATATATCTACATTTATAATTGCACACCTCATTATACTATTATATTCTTTCATACCTTGTTATTATGCCATATCTTCTTTATGTACAATATACATCAACGTAAAAAGAAATTGACCTTGTTTGTCCTATTATTCACACCACTCTGGCTCCAGTAGACGAACCTCATCTGATTAAAGTAACATCCATTTGCAGTCAGTGCCCTAGCCGCTAGTGCGTTACACATCCTCTCCTGGAGGCCGGAGCCCTGTCCTTCTGGCCTCCGCTCCCGAATACCTAATGTGTACCAGCCTGCAATGTTGAAGGAATCTACCACCGGACCGACAAACGGAGGGCATAGGCCCTTCAGAGGCGGGGCTTCATAAAGCCGTTTCGATCAAGAGGTTTGGAGGGCAAAAATCCACTAAAGGGATCCGATGTCCCTTTGTCTTTGCCGGGGTAACTCACCCTCCAAAGCTGGCCTCTATTACACTGGAGTACCACCAGCTAAAACTGTGGTTACTCAAAACAGGGACGTACATGAAAAAATATCTCCCAGAAAAGTGTAAAATGCACTATTCAGTCGCTGTCCCCATTCACTTTGACTGCGGAGGGACTAGGAACTACCAAAGGGCAAAAGCCGTTTACGTGGGTCAAACTCTGTACTTGGAATAATGTCCACTTTGGTTTTGTCGTACCAAGGGTTTGTGGAAAAATGTCAAACACTTTCAACCCCAACAACTTCCAATAGGCAAAACATGCTGTGTGTGGAAGTGGAACTTTGTCATTTTTCACAGGGGTGAAAAATGACCCCTTTATATTCTGCCCCAGAAAAGAGCATTATGAGTGGGTTAAATTACCTGGGTTTTTCACCATGGTTCCTGGACCTTTTAGGGGTCCAATCTGCCCAGGAGGATATGTTCCTGGGTAAAATAGTGGAGCACTTGGAAACCAGTCTGATTTTTAGTAACAGGCTGCGTGAGACCGCTCCTTACTCACATACCTGAACATCACATGACCTTTGACCTTCCTCACATACCTGCATTTATTTCTGTGTTTAAATTCCATGTCATTGTTTGTAAGTTAATATGTTTATAAATATGTTTGTCGACAGGGGTCGACAACCTGTAACACCCAAAGACACATTTGAACCTGGTTTCCATGGAAACATGATTATATATATATATATATATATATATATATATATATATATAAAAGCTGTTAAATTAACTTCAACTTCACCCACTGTCTTCTGTTTTATTTTGGTGAACCAGTGTTTTGTTGTAGTGTATTACCATTATTTGTCTCTTAACAGTTTATCCATGAGATGAATGTGACTATGTGGACAATGAACACACACATCTGCACACACATCTGCACACACATCTGCACACACATCTGCACACACATCTGCACACACATCTGCACACACTACTGAAATTGCACTTTAAAAATATCTATGTCTATACAAATTTCAATGACAGATGGTCCAGACTCAGGTTCGGTTGTTTGGGATGTTCAGGGCAATGACTGCTCTTGGGAAGAAGGTGTTTTTCAGTGTTTGTTTTTGACTTTATTGCCCTGAGGTTAACAGATCAAAAATACGGTGACGGGGATGCCACGGGTCTCTGATAATACTACGGCCTCTCCTGAGACACTGGGTGTTATATATTTATTATTCTACGTCCCTCGAGAACGTTGCGGCAGCTCCTGTTCACTTTGAATGACGTCAGCGGGCGGATTTTTTTTCGATAACCGCCCGCTGCGCCGTTAACACCCATGGCAACGGGTTTAGTCACTTCAGATTCACTGTACCATATCACTCCGCAGGTAGTTGGGACACTTTTAAAGTAAATATTGGCTCAGTTGTAACAGCTAGTTTATCCAGTGTTAGCATTTATGATGTTATCCTGACATGGGGACATCACCGTCCTCCTCTCGTACAGAATCTCCAGGTCCGTAGTCAGTATTTTACTCCGGGGTTAACTCCTCGATGCTGGTTTTTAGAAAACAAGGAGTGGTTTCAGTGAGCTTCATTTTCACTATTTATTTGTAATAACGGGACAACACCTGCTCCGCTCGACCTGACCGTGTACATCCTCTCTCTCTTTTCTCCACCTAAAACTCTCTGCACCCCCTTCTGTCTGCCCCGCATAACCCACATCTTATTGGCTATTTCACAACACTAGTCTGTTAGAGTAGTGACAGTAATAAACTGGAATAACCTGTAGAATAAGCAGGATCAGATTTTTTGATAGTAACTGGTGGACCATATATTATCCCTTACATATTCAATTTTATTTATAAAGCCCCAATCACAACAAAGTCATCTCACAGGGTTTTACAGAAACAATTAACTCCAGAGATATATGGAAAGACCCACCCCCTGTCCTAAGACCTTTCCCCTGTCCTTAGCTCCTCCCCCTGTCCTTAGCTCCTCCTCAGCAGTAAAAACTTCCAAACCCAGTGGGAAAAAGAATAAATGTTGAGGAGAACCACAGTGAAGGACAGTTCCACTCCCATGGACGTCCATTTATAAATGTGGGGGAGGGAGGTCCCAGACAAGTGAGGGAGGTCCTACACACAAAAACAAACACAGCTAACGCGCACACACTAACACACACACACACACAGAGCTAACACACACACAGAGCTAACACACACACACACACACACACACAGAGCTAACACACACACACACACACACACACAGAGCTAACACACACACACACACACACAGAGCTAACACACACACACACACACACACACACAGAGCTAACACACACACACACACACACACAGAGCTAACACACACACACACACACACACAGAGCTAACACACACACACACACACACACAGAGCTAACACACACACACACACAGAGCTAACACACACACACACACAGAGCTAACACACACACACACACACAGAGCTAACACACACACACACACACAGAGCTAACACACACACACACACACAGAGCTAACACACACACACACACACAGAGCTAACACACACACACAGACAGAGCTAACACACACACACAGACAGAGCTAACACACACACACAGAGCTAACACACACACACACACACACACACACAGAGCTAACACACACACACACACACACACACACACACACACAGAGCTAACACACACACACACACACACACACACAGAGCTAACACACACACACACACACACACACACAGAGCTAACACACACACACACAGCGCTAACACACACACACACACACACAGCGCTAACACACACACACACACACACAGCGCTAACACACACACACACACACACAGCGCTAACACACACACACACACACACAGCGCTAACACACACACACACACACACACAGCGCTAACACACACACACACACACACAGCGCTAACACACACACACACAGCGCTAACACACACACACACACAGCTAACACACACACACAGCTAACACACACACACACACACACACACACACACACACACACACACACACACACACACACCGCTAACACACACACACAGAGCTAACACACACACACAGAGCTAACACACACACACAGAGCTAACACACACACACAGAGCTAACACACACACAGAGCTAACACACACACACAGCTAACACACACACACAGCTAACACACACACACAGCTAACACACACACACAGCTAACACACACACACAGCTAACACACACACACAGCTAACACACACACAGCTAACACACACACACAGCTAACACACACACAGCTAACACACAGCTAACACACACACAGCTAACACACACACACACAGCTAACACACACACACAGCTAACACACACACACAGCTAACACACGCACACACACAGCTAACACACGCACACACACAGCTAACACACACACACACACACACACAGCTAACACACACACACACACAGCTAACACACACACACACACACAGCTAACACACACACACACACAGCTAACACACACACACACACAGCTAACACACACACACACAGCTAACACACACACACAGCTAACACACACACACAGCTAACACACACACACAGCTAACACACACACACAGCTAACACACACACACAGCTAACACACACACACACAGCTAACACACACACACACAGCTAACACACACACACACAGCTAACACACACACACAGCTAACACACACACACACAGCTAACACACACACACAGCTAACACACACACACAGCTAACACACACACACAGCTAACACACACACACACAGCTAACACACACACACACAGCTAACACACACAGCTAACACACACAGCTAACACACACAGCTAACACACACAGACACACAGCTAACACACACAGCTAACACACACAGCTAACACACACAGCTAACACACACAGCTAACACACACAGCTAACACACACAGCTAACACACACAGCTAACACACACAGCTAACACACACAGCTAACACACACAGCTAACACACACAGCTAACACACACAGCTAACACACACAGCTAACACACACAGCTAACACACACACACACACACCCAGTTGTTTTACAGTCAGTGGTGTGTTTGACCAGTAGCTCAACCAGCACCAGTGTGAGACACAGTTGTGGAACAAATCCTGACTGTGATGCCTGATCCAAACTCCCACTGACATGTTGACACCATCTCTCCTGTGTTAGAACACACTTTGACCTGGTGCATCCTCCTTTACACACAGGCTTCTTATAAATCTGACACACTCTCGTGGTTCTTTGAGGTTCAAATCAGACTAGTTGACTGAACAAACTAACAGTGTGACCTGACAGACACTTCTTTAACATTCAACACAAACTAGCCTGTTAGCTAGCTAGAATAATGACTCAACGTGACTGGGCATTGCACCATTGAAACACATACTTTAAATATCCACGCAACATTATAAGATCAGCGGAAAACAAAGCACTAAAAGGCAGAAAAAGTCCTGGAGTTTCTGCACCGGACTAAGAAGCCTACGTCAGTTCACCACTCCCTACAATTTGCTAGCTACAGAGTCACACGAACTGTGCTAGCAGTTAGCGGTTAGCAGCTAACAGCTAGCAACACGTTCCAGCGCAGTTATTCACAAAAGCAAACGTCGGGTGAAAGTGTAAGAGTTGAACCCGCAGATACAGAACACCAATGCGGATAACTAAGAAAAGATGTGAAGAGTAAAGGTTGTGCCTCTAAAGTGTGTCAAAGGAAATGTTAAAATAAGGAGTTTACCCACCTGTCTGCCATGTTGAAACACACACCTCCACCCTCTGATTGATTCTGCTTAACATTCTTCTTCGTGGGTTTCCTTCTTCTTCGTTGGTTGTTAGCTTTTCACAGCAATTTATGCTAATAGCATTAGCACATCTAGTGTTCACAGTCATAAACTACATTAAATTAACTCAGAAACTTCTTTAATTTAACTGTCTAATGAGTTTCCTTTGTTTTTTATTGTTCAGATTTGATTTAGTTTCTAGTTTAAAGAGCTAAATGTCAGTCATTTTGTGTAAGTGGCGGGTGTGTTTTGGACAGGGTGTGTTAACCGGGGGGGTTCAGCTCTTTTAACCCCACCTCCACACATCATTATCAGAAGAAAAAGTCCCAGGGTGTCCATCGGCTCCAGTCTCTTGTCCTATTGGCAGTATGGAGCTCCGTTCCCCGCTGCTGTTGTTGTGTCTGTTGGTGCCTCTGTGTCGGTCAGAGGAGGGGGTTCTGCTGGGCTTGGGTCGGGTTCTGGAGCCTTACGACTTCCTGTTCGACTCTGCGGTTGAAGCTTACTACCGAGGGGACTGGTTGTCCGTCATCCTGCACATGGAGAAGGCTCTGCGGAACAAAGCTCTAGTCCTCAGAGTCAAAGTGGACTGTCGAATCAGCTGCGCCAACCAGACCGCCTTCAGTCAACCAAAGGCCGGGCAAGGACTCCCCATCCCCGGGGCTGGGTCTGTGGAGGACCTGGGGTTCTTCCAGAAAATTCTGAAACGAGCAGACTGTGTGAACTCCTGTGAAAGACAACAACTGGGTCCACAAAGTTTACATCAAGTTACTGAAGAAATAGAGCTGGAATTTAAGAAAAGAACTCCTTATAACTATTTACAAGTGGCTTATTTTAAGGTAAAATTCAAGAAAATAACTCTTTATTAAGGTAAAGTTTCAGAAAATAACTTCAAAGTGTCTTATTTTAAGGTAAACTACAGTTCAGACAGTAAAGCTGGGATTTCTGACGGTCTTTAAATGCATCACGCGCAGATTGGAGGTTATTTTTTTGTTTATTTGTACATAGATTAGAAAACAAAGGCCAGAACTAAGTGTAATAACATATATAATAGGCGTGTGTTGTCATTCATAGTCGTACAGAGGTAACGTGGAGCTGCATATTGTAAACCCCCCCCCCCCCCACACACACACACACACACCAAAGACAGCAATGCCACGTCTTAAGGTGGAGTCTTTAGTGTGAACATGTAGATCTGATCTGATCTGATCTGATCTGATCTGATCTGATCTGATCTGCAGCTTCTAAAACCTACTGTGCACATGTTTAGATCAACATCCACCCATTAATGCAGAAAACCTTTTAAACAACAAATACACATGTGGTCAAAGTACTGTCATTCTGTACTGCAGTACAAGTACAGCGACTGGTGTGAATAAAAATACTCCAGTAAAAGTACAAGTACTGATTCAAATACTTTACTGAAGTAAAAGTAAAAAAAAATACAACTACTGAACTGTGATAAAGTCAAAAGTAAAACTACACTTTTTTTTTGCTATGGATGAAATAATACTGATCTAAGAAAAAAAAAAAAAAAAAACATCCAAAAATAAATCCTTGAAAAGTGAGTTAGTGTAAATGATGGTATAGGGTTAGTGGGTTTAGTGAATATGGACAGAACATTTAGGAAAAAATGAAAAAGGTACAAATGAGATAAAAAAAAAGTCATAAATATGAGATAAAATGAATAATTATGAGAAAAGATCAGATAAAATGATGAAATAGATATAAGAAGTTATAATTATGATAGAAAAATACTGTTAAAAATACTTTAGTTTGAGTAGTACATATAGTTAGTTTAGTACATATATTTATATAAATGTAAAGAGTATAAAGTACATATATTTATATAAATGTAAAGAGTATAAAGTACATATATTTATATAAATGTAAAGAGTATAAAGTACATATATTTATATAAATGTAAAGAGTATAAAGTACATATATTTATATAAATGTAAAGAGTATAAAGTACATATATTTATATAAATGTAAAGAGTATAAAGTACATATATTTATATAAATGTAAAGAGTATAAAGTACATATATTTATATAAATGTAAAGAGTATAAAGTACATATATTTATATAAATGTAAAGAGTATAAAGTACATATATTTATATAAATGTAAAGAGTATAAAGTACATATATTTATATAAATGTAAAGAGTATAAAGTACATATATTTATATAAATGTAAAGAGTATAAAGTACATATATTTATATAAATGTAAAGAGTATAAAGTACATATATTTATATAAATGTAAAGAGTATAAAGTACATATATTTATATAAATGTAAAGAGTATAAAGTACATATATTTATATAAATGTAAAGAGTATAAAGTACATATATTTATATAAATGTAAAGAGTATAAAGTACATATATTTATATAAATGTAAAGAGTATAAAGTACATATATTTATATAAATGTAAAGAGTATAAAGTACATATATTTATATAAATATAAAGAGTATAAAGTACATATATTTATATAAATGTAAAGAGTATAAAGTACATATATTTATATAAATGTAAAGAGTATAAAGTACATATATTTATATAATTGTAAAGAGTATAAAGTACAAATATTTATATAATTGTAAAGAGTATAAAGTACATATATTTATATAATTGTAAGGGGTTCACTCATTCACACACACTCATGCACCAGTAGGTTTCATTTTGTCAGTTCAGGGTTCAGTGTCTTTGTCCAAGGACACTTGGACATGTGGACATTAGGATATGTGGACACTTGGACATGTGGACATTAGGATATGTGGACACTTGGACATGTGGACATTAGGATATGTGGACACTTGGACATGTGGACATTAGGATATGTGGACAGGTGGTCACTAGGACATGTGGACACTTGGACATGTGGACAGGTGGTCACTAGGACATGTGGACACTTGGACATGTGGACAGGTGGTCACTAGGACATGTGGACACTTGGACATGTGGACAGGTGGTCACTTGGACATGTGGACACTTGGACATGTGGACAGGTGGTCACTAGGACATGTGGACACTTGGACATGTGGACATTAGGATATGTGGACACTTGGACATGTGGACAGGTGGTCACTTGGACATGTGGACACTTGGACATGTGGACAGGTGGTCACTAGGACATGTGGACACTTGGACATGTGGACAGGTGGTCACTAGGACATGTGGACACTTGGACATGTGGACAGGTGGTCACTTGGACATGTGGACACTTGGACATGTGGACAGGTGGTCACTAGGACATGTGGACACTTGGACATGTGGACAGGTGGTCACTAGGACATGTGGACACTTGGACATGTGGACAGGTGGTCACTTGGACATGTGGACACTTGGACATGTGGACAGGTGGTCACTAGGACATGTGGACACTTGGACATGTGGACAGGTGGTCACTAGGACATGTGGACACTTGGACATGTGGACAGGTGGTCACTTGGACATGTGGACAGTCACAGCCAGGACATGACCTGCTGACCCCTCAGTAATTGGACGACTCACTCGACAAACTGAACCACAAACTCCCTAAAAGTTATCAGATACAAAGTTGAAATGATCAGATAAAAAGTGAACGTCATGAGGTCAAAGGTCAGCTGATCAGCTCTTTTCTCTCTCTCAGATCAACATGTTGGACAAAGCGGTGGCAGCAGCAAACACTTTCTTCCAGGCGAATCCCGATCACCTGGAGATGAAGCAGAACCTGGACTATTACCGCATGATGGCGGGGGTTCAAGAGGGGGACTTCAAGGACCTGGAGGTCAGAGGTCATATGGTGAGTCTGGACCAATGCTCTGTACGCACCCTGACCTTTGACCTGTATACACAGTTTAGCATTTAGCTTCTGTATGCTGACAGGGTCAGGGGTCAGGAGTTACAATAATCTACTCTTGATGTAATAAATGAACGAATCAATTTTTTTGCATCATTTTTAGACAGAATATTCCTATGTTTAGCAAATGTAAATGTTCTGCACTTCTATAGTTCTGTTCCCCCCTTATGGTGCATTAGCCTCACATTCACCCATTCACACACACTTTACATTAGCCTCACCATCACCCATTCACACACACTTTACATTAGCCTTACATTCACCCATTCACACACACTTTACATTAGCCTCACCATCACCCATTCACACACACTTTACATTAGCCTTACATTCACCCATTCACACACACTTTACATTAGCCTCACCATCACCCATTCACACACACTTTACATTAGCCTCACATTCACCCATTCACACACACTTTACATTAGCCTCACCTTCACCCATTCACACACACTTTACATTAGCCTCACCTTCACCCATTCACACACACTTTACATTAGCCTCACATTCACCCATTCACACACACTTTACATTAGCCTCACATTCACCCATTCACACACACTTTACATTAGCCTCACATTCACCCATTCACACACACTTTACATAGCCTCACATTCACCCATTCACACACACTTTACATTAGCCTCACCATCACCCATTCACACACACTTTACATTAGCCTTCCATTCACACACACTTTACATTAGCCTGACATTCACCCATTCACACACACTTTACATTAGCCTGACATTCACCCATTCACACACACTGTACATTAGCTTCACATTCACCCATTCACACACACTTTACATATATATATATAAACACATATAACATATATAAACATATATTATATATATATATATATAAACATATATATATATATATATATATATATAATATATATATATATATATATAAGCACATATAACATATATAAACACATATAACATATATAAACATATATAACATATATAAACACATATAACATATATAAACACATATAACATATATAAACACATATAACATATATAAACATATATAACATATATAAACACATATAACATATATAAACACATATAAACATATATAACATATATAAATACATATAACATATATAAACACATATAATATATATAAACATATATAACATATATAAACATATATAATATGTGTAAACACATATAACATATATAAACACATATAACATATATAAACACATATAACATATATAAACACATATAACATATATAAACACATAACATATATAAACACATATAACATATATAAACACATATAACATATATAAACACATAACATATATAAACACATATAACATA
>JAIVEL010000024.1:3595362-3665362 GCA_020466265.1 Siphamia tubifer
GCTTCTACATCAACAACGGCTGGTGCACTGATGTGACTGTGATCTCCCAACACTGTTGTCCTGCTCTGGAATACTTATTCATCAACTGCAAACCGTTTTACTCCCCGCGCCAGTTCGCTTCATTCATCCTGGGTGCTGTTTACATTCCGCCGGACGCGGACACGCGCACGGCTCAGCGCGCGCTCGCAGACGACATCCAAAAAGTGGAGAGGACTTTCCCCGACGCTCTGGTTATTGTGCTCAGCGACTTTAACCATTGCAATCTGAGCCACGAACTCCCAAGTTACAAACAGTTTATTAAATGCTCCACCAGGGCAGGGAACACGCTGGACCAATAGTAAAGGACGCGTATCGGGCGATTCCCCGCGCTGCACTCGGACTGTCTGACCACTTAATGGTCCACCTGGTTCCCACATACAAACAGACTGAAGCTCACAAAGCCACTTGTGAGCACCACGAAGAGATGGACCAATGAAGCTGTGGAGGAGCTGCGGACATGCTTGGAGACAACTGACTGGGACATGTTCAAAGGAGCCACACACGATCTGGACGACTACACGGACACGGTGACCTCATACATCCACTTTTGTGAGGAGAGCATTCTACCAACACACACCAGGGTGAGTTACTCCAATGATAAGCCCTGGTTCACAGCAAAACTCAGACAGATAAGGTATGAAAAAGAAGCAGCTCTGAGAAATGGAGACAGGGTTCACTACAGAGAGGTCAAATACCGGTTTAGCAGGGAGCTGAGGAGAGCTAAATCTGCATATTCAGAGAAACTCCAGCAGCAATTCACCGCTAACGACCCTGCTTCTGTGTGGAGAGGCCTGAGGCAGATCACCAACTACCGACCTCAGGCTTCAAAGGGACAGGATGACAAAGCCCTTTGTCATCCTGTCCCGATACTACACCCGCTTCGACACCTCACCAGCCACGCCCAACACCCCACCTTCCCCCAGTATCACTGCCCCCATGGTTCCTACTCCAAAGGCAGCCTCCCCCTCCTCACCCCCTCCACTCGCGATCACACAACAGGAGGTGCGCAGGCAGTTCAAACCCACGCAAGGCCCCTGGCCCGGATGGCGTGTCTCCCGCCACACTGAGACACTGTGCGAAGGAGTTGACTCCTGTCTTCACAGGCATCTTCAACTCCTCCCTGAGGTCGTGCCATGTGCCTGCCTGCTTCAAAACCTCCACCATCGTTCCCGTCCCCAAGAAACCACGGATATCTGGACTTAAGGACTACAGACCTGTGGCACTCACCTCCGTAGTCATGAAGTCCTTTGAACGCCTGATCCTGCCCCACCTCAAGTCCATCACCACTCCCCTCCTAGACCCACTGCAGTTTGCTTACATAGCCAACAGATCTGTGGATGACATGGTCAACCTGGCCCTCCACTCCATTCTGCAGCACCTGGACTCCCCAGGAACCTATGCTAGGATCCTGTTTGTAGACTTCAGCTCTGCGTTTAACACCATCTGCCCTGATCTGCTACAGGATAAGCTGTTCCAGCTCAGTGTGCCTGACTCCCTCTGCAGGTGGATCACCGACTTCCTGACAGATCGGAGGCAGTATGTGCGGCTGGGAAAGACTGTCTCTGACTCTGTCAGCATCAGCACTGGATCCCCCCAGGGCTGCGTACTTTCCCCATTGCTCTTCTCTCTGTACACAAACTGCTGCACCTCAAGCCACCAGTCTGTCAAGCTTATCAAGTTTGCAGACGACACCACCCTCATCGGGCTCATCTCGAACGGCGATGAGTCTGCTTATAGGAGAGAGGTGTCCCGGCTGGTGTCCTGGTGCAGCCACAACAACCTGCAGCTGAACGCTGAGAAGACTGGAGATGATTGTGGACTTCAGGAAAGGCACAGCCCCTCTGCCCCCCCTTGCCCTTACAGATTCCCCCATCACCACTGTGGACTCCTTCCGCTTCCTTGGCACCACCATCACCCAGGACCTTAAATGGGAGACGACAATCAGCTCCCTCATCAGGAAGGCCCAGCAGAGGATGTTCTTCCTGCGGCAGCTGAGAAAGCTCAAGCTGCCCTCCAAGATGTCGGTGCAGTTTTACACGGCCATCACCGTGTGGTACCCTGGAACCACCACCAGGGACAGGCTGAGGCTGCAGCGAGTTGTGCGCACCGCTGAGAAGGTGATTGGCTGCGGACTACCATCCATCAAGGACCTTTACACCTCGAGGACCAGGAGGCGTGCAGGACGGATCATGGCCGATCCCTCTCACCCTGGACACGCCCTCTTTTCCCCCCTCCCCTCAGGCAGGAGACTACGGTCCATTCGAACCAAAACCTCCGATTTCATGAACAGTTTCTTCCCCTCAGCCACCAGGCTGCTGAACACCAAGGGACTTAACCAGACTCCCCAGCACTAAGTACAGCAGCGAACACTGGACACATGACCAACATAAAACCTCTGTCTCCTTTACACAGAATTGCACATTACATATTTTACTATATTTATTTTTATCTTATTCTATCTTGGTGCATGCTTAGCATTTTTATTATTTTTTTATACTATATATATATATAATTCTTTTTTTTTTCTCTTTTTCTTTTTATTGATATACTATATGTTGAATGTTGCAGCGTTACACCGAGACAGATTCCTAGTTTTATACTACATGTGTACTATACGAACAATGGCACTAAAACTCTTTCTGATTCTGATTCAATCACAATAACACTGAACAATTTATTCTAATTTATATTGACCTTGACCTTTGACCTAGATCCATGAATAGATCCCATACCACAGGTGACATGCATGAAACTTTTCATCAAATTACAGACAATTTATTCCAGAAATGTGGTTGATAGAGTGAAAACAAACAAACAAAAAAATGACGAGTTAAAGAGTCGAAATGACTTCATATGTGGATGTAGTTTTTATCCTCATACAGAATGTTTTTCTGGGATGGAAGGGGATGTGTTCAACATGCTAATGTTGCTAATGCTAATGCTTCAGGTGGTGAAGGAGTATATTCAACAGTCCATCCTGGAGAAACAGCTGCTCTACTTTGGATACGAAGCCTTTGGAATCACTTTTGTGGATCCTGTGAGTAAAAACACACTAACAGTTATGAGGTTCACGAGGGTTATGAGGTTTATGATTTTGATGAGGGTTATGAAGTTTATGAAGGTTAGGAGGGTTATGAGGTTCATGAGCATTATGAGGTTCATGAGGGTTATGGGGTTTATCAGGGGTATGAGTTTCATGAAGGTAATGAGGGTGATGAAGGTTAGGAGGTTCATGAGGGTTTTGAAGGTTATGAGGTTCATGCCGGTTATGGTATTTATGAGGTTTATGAGGATAATGAGGTTTATGAGGGTAATGAAGGTTATGAGGTTTATGAGGGTTCTCTAGCCTAGCCACACTAGCTCCTCCTAGCATCAGTAAATCTAATGTTCTATCGTAGTAGCCTAGCCACACTAGCTCCTCCTAGCATCAGTAAATCTAATGTTCTATCGTAGTAGCCTAGCCACACTAGCTCCTCCTAGCATCAGTAAATCTAATGTTCTATCGTAGTAGCCTAGCCACACTAGCTTCTCCTAGCATCAGTAAATCTAATGTTCTATCGTAGTAGCCTAGCCACACTAGCTCCTCCTAGTGTCAGTAAATCTAATGTTCTATCGTAGTAGCCTAGCCACACTAGCTCCTCCTAGCATCAGTAAATCTAATGTTCTATCATAGTAGCCTAGCCACACTAGCTCCTCCTAGCATCAGTAAATCTAATGTTCTATCGTAGTAGCCTAGCCACACTAGCTCCTCCTAGCATCAGTAAATCTAATGTTCTATCGTAGTAGCCTAGCCACACTAGCTCCTCCTAGCATCAGTAAATCTAATGTTCTATCGTAGTAGCCTAGCCACACTAGCTCCTCCTAGCATCAGTAAATCTAATGTTCTATCGTAGTAGCCTAGCCACACTAGCTCCTCCTAGCGTCAGTAAATCTAATGTTCTATCGTAGTAGCCTAGTCACACTAGCTCCTCCTAGCATCAGTAAATCTAATGTTCTATCATAGTAGCCTAGCCACACTAGCTCCTCCTAGCATCAGTAAATCTAATGTTCTATCGTAGTAGCCTAGCCACACTAGCTCCTCCTAGCATCAGTAAATCTAATGTTCTATCGTAGTAGCCTAGCCACACTAGCTCCTCCTAGCATCAGTAAATCTAATGTTCTATCGTAGTAGCCTAGCCACACTAGCTCCTCCTAGCATCAGTAAATCTAATGTTCTATCGTAGTAGCCTAGCCACACTAGCTCCTCCTAGCATCAGTAAATCTAATGTTCTATCGTAGTAGCCTAGCCACACTAGCTCCTCCTAGCATCAGTAAATCTAATGTTCTATCGTAGTAGCCTAGCCACACTAGCTCCTCCTAGCATCAGTAAATCTAATGTTCTATCGTAGTAGCCTAGCCACACTAGCTCCTCCTAGCATCAGTAAATCTAATGTTCTATCGTAGTAGTCTAGTTTCACTCAATGTAACTTTTGTCTAGATTTCCCTGAAACTGGTCGACCAATCACAGTGAAGTATAGAGTCAGAGGGCGGGCCTAACAAATTAATGCTGCGACAATTGAAAGAGCGGTTGTTTCCAAGCGTAAACAACCATAGAAGAAGAACAACAACAGGTGTAGATTTCCTTTTATCACAGATGAGTGAAGAATGTGAGAAAACGTCAACAATCTTTAAATTCTTTTTACAGAAGCGACAACAGTCGTTCAGCTCCATAATCCACCATTTTGTTTAGTCATTCCTAACTTTCTCTGGACTCCTCCATCAACTTTCAGTCGCTCTAACTACGTCATCCTAAAGATTACACTGATTGGTTGTAGTACCGTCCTATTGCATACAGAGGATTTGAAAGACAACGTTTTAGCCCCGCCTCCTCTGACTATGAAGCACAACTAGACCCATACATGGAATTAATAGAGATAGCACTGCTAGGCTAGGCTAGGCTAGGCTAGGCTAGGCTAGGCTAGGTTTGGTTTCTCATGTTTCTTTTTTTTCTTGTGTTTCTCGTGTTTCACATATTTCTCTTGTTACTTCCATTTCTCGTGTTTCTTATGTTTCTTGTGTTTCTCCTGTTTATCATGTTTCTCATGTTTCTTATATTTCTAATGTTTCTCATGTTTTTCATGTTTCCAGTGTGTAAATCTGCTTCTGCACATTTAAGTGTCTGTGTGTTTCAGGACACGTGGACTCCTGAGGACGTGATGCCAAAGAAACTGAGAGACAAACAGAAGTAAGACCGAACACACTGTCAAACATAAGGTCTGCGGGCCAAAACTGGACCGCCTCATGATCTGATTCAGTCCATAAATGTGAGCAGTGAAAAGTTAAACTCATATTAAGGGATTGAGGTTCATGATTAATTGAACCTGAAAATTAATTCATACTAGGACTTTAATCTCATACTATTATGACTTTATTGTCCAAATGTGATCACTTGAATCTCAGAAAATTACTTTATTTTTCATTAATTAAAACATTTTTTTAAAACTACAAGTTTATTATCATTCTGTTTTGATTTGACTGTGGAACCTGTGGAAAACTACCTCTTACATTTTTAACAATTTGTCAATGTTATGAATAAATATATATACAAGATGGCGGCGCGTGTAGATGCAGCGGCTCGTAGCTCCCGTGTTCGTGTGTTTGTTTGTTTGTTTTTATTTGTATCCGCGTCCACAACCTTCCTCGAAGCCATCACACAGTACAGCAGGACTGAACTGTGGAACTTCGGGATACAGCCTGGACTCCATAACCCTCCCAAATTGGACTTTATTCCACCGGAGTTGCTACGGACCCACGAACCCACCACCATCCCCCCACTGCTGCCTAGGAGACGGAGAAGAGACCGTAAACAAAAGAGGGGCAAGCGCGCCGGCACGCGCGCTAGGCTACAAGCTAACCCTCACAGACCGGCTCTACCGAGTCTCTTTCTCACGAACGCCAGGTCTCTCGCCAACAAGATCGACGAGGTCCGGCTGAAAACTGTTTCTCGCCGGATGGACAGCTGTGTTGCCGTCGTCACAGAGACCTGGCTGGACGGCAACATCCCGGACGCAGCGGTGGAGATAGCGGGGCGCACTCTGCTCCGGGCGGATAGGTCCGCTGCTTCAGGTAAGAGCAGAGGCGGAGGTCTGGCGCTGTACGTACACAACGCCTGGTGTACAGCCACACGCACCGTCGGAACATTCTGCTCTCCTGATTTGGAATACCTGGCTGTGAAATGCCGACCGTTCAAGCTGGTCAGAGAACTTTCCGCCATTGTTATCGTGGCCGTCTACATCCCACCGCGGGCTAATGCTAAGCTAGCATTAGAGGAGCTCTACTGCCTCATCAACGTGCAGATGAACGACAACCCGGAGGCGGCTGTGATCGTGGCGGGAGACTTCAACCACATCGAACTAAAGGCGGTGTTTCCCAAATTCCACAAATACATAAACTTTCCCACCAGAGATAATAACATTCTAGACCAGGTGTACTGCAACATCCCTGCTGCTTACAAGGCTGTAGCAGCTCCACACCTGGGCATGTCGGACCACATCTCAGTGGAGCTTATACCGGTTTACAAGCCTCTGGCCTGCAGAACTAAGCCGACCACCAGGACAATACAGGTTTGGACTGAAGAAGCCTCCTCTGCACTCCAGGACTGCTTTGAACACACAGACTGGTCTGTGTTCAGTGAAGAGGCAGACTTGGAGGAGTATACATCATCTGTACTGTCCTATGTTCAGTTCTGCACGGACGCTGTCCTCCCAGTCAAGACCATCACAGTGTTTCCTAACCAGAAACCATGGCTGGACAGCACTGTGAGGTCCCTGCTGAAAGCCCGGGACACTGCCTACAGATCTGGAGACAGGCTGGCTTATAGCAGGGCCCGAGCAGAGCTGAAGAAAGGCATCCAACAGGCCAAGCTCCGGTACAAGGACAAAGTTGAAGATCACTTCAACAACAACAACCCCCGGAACATGTGGAAAGGCATCAGGACCTTGACGGACTACAGGACCAACACCCAGCTCGTCAGCCACGACTCTACCCTGCCTGACACTTTAAACAGCTTCTTTGCTCGCTTCGACACATCAGGCAGCAGAGAAGCTACACACCTACCGGAGGAGCAGCACCAGCCCCTCGTCCTGCAACAACACCAGGTTTCATCCACCCTGAGGAGGATCAACACCCGCAAGGCTGCAGGACCGGACAAGGTGTCAGGCCAGACGCTGAGAACATGTGCCGACCAGCTGGCAGGAGTGTTCCTGGACATCTTCAACCTGTCCCTGCAGCTGTCCATGGTTCCTGAGTGTCTCAAGTCCTCCACCATCATACCGATACCCAAGAAGACATCCCCCACCTGCCTCAACGACTATAGGCCTGTTGCTCTGACCCCTGTAATTATGAAGTGCTTTGAGCGGATTCTTCTCAGGCACATCAGAAGCCTCATCCCCTCGGACCTGGACAGCCTTCAGTTTGCCTACAGAGGGAATCGGTCCACAGAGGATGCTGTCTCCATCACCCTGCACACGGCCCTCACACACCTCCAGCAGCCCAACACCTACGCCAGGATGCTGTTTGTAGACTTCAGCTCAGCCTTCAACACCATCATCCCAGACAAGCTGGTGCTGAAGCTACGCGCAGTGGGTCTGCCTGCGTCACTGTGCCACTGGATCAGGGACTTTCTCACCAACAGGTCTCAGGTGGTGAGAATAGGGAACAAAACATCATCCCCTCTGGTACTCAGCACAGGCACGCCACAGGGCTGTGTGCTCAGCCCGGTCCTCTTCACCCTGTTCACCCACGACTGTGCTGCCATCCATCCCACCAACACAGTTGTGAAGTTCGCGGACGACACTACAGTAGTGGGTCTCATCTCAGATAACAATGAGACCCACTACAGAGAGGAGGTACACCAGCTCACACAATGGTGTTCAGCCAACAACCTGGTGCTGAACACAGGGAAGACCAAGGAGATGGTCGTGGACTTCAGGAGGTCCAGGAAGACTGATCACGCCCCCCTCCTCATGGACGGAGATGTGGTGGAGCGTGTGGACAACATAAAGTTCCTGGGTCTACACCTCACATCCGATCTCTCCTGGTCCCTGAATACCTGCTATCTGGTGAAGAAGGCCCAACAAAGACTCTTCTTCCTCAGGAAACTGAAACGGGCTGGACTCTCCTCACGGCTGCTCGTGAACTTCTACAGGGCGACAATTGAAAGCATCCTCTGTCTCAGTATGACCGTGTGGTATGGCAGATGCACGACACAGGAGAGGAAACAACTGGCACGGGTGGTCAGAACTGCACAGGGCATCGTGGGCTGCCCCCTCCCTGACTTGGACTCAATATATGCAGGCCGGGTCAAGAAGAGGGCAAGAGCCATCGCCATGGACCCCAGCCACCCAGGCCACAGACTGTTTGTACCACTTCCATCAGGAAAGCGGTACAGGAACATCCGCACCACCACTAACAGACTAAAAGACAGTTTCTTCCCCAGAGCTGTCAAAGCTATCACCCCCCCTTCCGCCGGCACTGCAGGACAATAGACTGAATCACTGCACACTGCACTTCGTCATCCACGCAACCGCACCTTAGTGTATATATGCATATGCACAACGTATATATACACATACAGACATGTATACTTTCTCTCGTATTTGCACATAATTCTATTTATCTCATTGTATTTATTTCTTTTTATTTTATCTTATTTTATTCTCTTTTTATTGCATGCCAGTTGGTTTATCTTGTTTCATTTTGTTATCTTTACACGGGGGTTGCACTGAAAATTTCACTGACATGCAAATGCTCAGTGACAATAAAGACATCTTGAATCTTGAATCTTGAATCTTGAATAAGAATTATAATAACTATACTTCCATCCATCAGTTAAAGTAAATGTAAACGTGTGTTTGTTTCTTGTCGCTGTAGTTGTTTCTGGTGAAAAGAAGAAATATCTGCTGTTCACTTCATATGTGAATCTGTTTGTTACTGTTTGTGGACTAAGTCACTTCTATTAAAGCTCCTCCCATTTTATGTTAAAGCTCCTCCCATTTTCTGTGAGTAAAGGTCTTTCCCTGTTGCCATGGAAACCAGCCTGTAGTTCCACACGCAGACACACAGAGCTGACTGGAGTAAAGTCTGTCTGAATGTTAAACCATGCCTCTGAACTACTGTGATTTTTGGTAAAAGTGTAAATAATTGGTGAAAACAAAGTTGATGATGAGTGACAGGAGGGTGTGAGGAACAAGTACATGTACTTTTTATGTGTGTACTGTGAAAAATAAGTGAGTTAGAACAATTTGAAAAACACTGAACTCAACATGAGACAGAAATGATTTTTCCAATAGAAGTCTATTGACAGAAATCCCTGACATCATCCCAAACAGGTTCCTGTCATTTCACTTTAAAAAGAGCTAGATCTTCAAACCCTGGTTTGTTTGAATTCTCACAACCATGGCAACATTTGTGGAAAAGATTGTTTGTCTACTATTTATGGTTTTGCCGTGAGGACGAGTTATTGAGACATTCATTTCAGATGGACAGTTTTGACTGGTTTTAAAATGTTATATGAAATCTGTGCATTGCAATGTCAATCCTGATAGATAGCACATCTATAGAGAACAGGCCACACATTTTAGGATCAAAATATTTGGTCAATTTACAGCAGTTTTTTTTTTTCATTAGTCAGAAGTAACAAACAATAATAATATACTGTGATTGTGTTACATATAAACACACAGAATATTGATAAAACGTCATGAATACAAGAAAGTGAATGTATATTTGAGAAAAATAATACAGACATTTCTGTAGTTACAAAAAAGGGATTGTTTCATGTGACTGTAGCAGCTGGACTGGATGGACTGTGACCTCTGACCTCAGATCACTTCCTGTTTGTCAGAGCCGACAGGGAAACTGCCGCCAGGATCACAGAGGAGATTGGAAATCTGATGAAAGAGATTGAAACATTGGTGGAAGAGAAGAAGAAGGATTCTACTGATGTGGCCAAGATGATCACACCTGCAGACGGTAACCTTTGACCTCTGACACTAACCCACAACCATTTCTGACATGACATAGCTGGCACACACTCAAACTCTCCCCTGTGACCTTTGACCTCTAGATGGTTCGCTGTTGTACGATGACATCAGGGTTACCATGACGTCCAAACAGCTGAACGGCTCCAAGAGGGTTCTGCTGGACGGAGTGATTTCTGAGGATGAATGTCGACAACTGCACCGCCTGTCTAATGTAAGTTAACAACTGCACCGCCTGTCTAATGTAAGTTAACAACTGCACCGCCTGTCTAATGTAAGTTAACAACTGCACCACCTGTCTAATGTAAGTTAACAACTGCACCGCCTGTCTAATGTAAGTTAACAACTGCACCGCCTGTCTAATGTAAGTTAACAACTGCACCGCCTGTCTAATGTAAGTTAACAACTGCACCGCCTGTCTAATGTAAGTTAACAACTGCACCGCCTGTCTAATGTAAGTTAACAACTGCACCGCCTGTCTAATGTAAGTTAACAACTGCACCGCCTGTCTAATGTAAGTTAACAACTGCACCGCCTGTCTAATGTAAGTTAACAACTGCACCACCTGTCTAATGTAAGTTAACAACTGCACCACCTGTCTAATGTAAGTTAACAACTGCACCACCTGTCTAATGTAAGTTAACAACTGCACCGCCTGTCTAATGTAAGTTAACAACTGCACCGCCTGTCTAATGTAAGTTAACAACTGCACCACCTGTCTAATGTAAGTTAACAACTGCACCACCTGTCTAATGTAAGTTAACAACTGCACCGCCTGTCTAATGTAAGTTAACAACTGCACCGCCTGTCTAATGTAAGTTAACAACTGCACCTCCTGTCTAATGTAAGTTAACAACTGCACCACCTGTCTAATGTAAGTTAACAACTGCACCACCTGTCTAATGTAAGTTAACAACTGCACCGCCTGTCTAATGTAAGTTAACAACTGCACCGCCTGTCTAATGTAAGTTAACAACTGCACCGCCTGTCTAATGTAAGTTAACAACTGCACCACCTGTCTAATGTAAGTTAACAACTGCACCGCCTGTCTAATGTAAGTTAACAACTGCACCACCTGTCTAATGTAAGTTAACAACTGCACCACCTGTCTAATGTAAATTATGTAGACAATTGTGGTCATCGTGGTCATTGTGGTCATTGTAGTCATAATGGTCACTCGTCATTGTAGTCATTGTGGTCATTTTCATCACTTTCGTTATTGTACTCATCGTGGTTGTTGTCATGGTGGTTATGGTAGTCATTGTAATTGTTGTGGTCATTATGGTCTTTGTGGTCATTGTAGTCATGGTGGTCCTGGTGGTCATGGTGGTTGTTGTAGTTGTAGTCATTGTGGTCATTGTAGTCACTGTGGTCATCGCGGTCATGGTGGTCATGGTAGTCATTGTAATTGTTGTGGTCATTGTGGTCATTTTCATCAGGCCGCTGCATTAAAGGGTGATGGTTACCGAGGACGTCCTTCTCCACATTCACCCAGGGAGATGTTCCAGGGAGTCACTGTCCTGAAAGCTGTTAAGGTCTGGACTCTCACCACACTGACACTCTCACCACACTGACACTCTCACCACACTGACACTCTCACCACACTGACACTCTCACCACACTGACACTCTCACCACACTGACACTCTCACCACACTGAATGTGATCTCTCAATGATTGGTTTATTTTTGTGGGTTTTTATACATAAGAGAAGCTAGAATTATGATATTTAAATCTGACCCTTGACCTTCAGTAGGGTTAGTGTCATTTCTATAGATTAATCATGTCATCAGATCAAATCATGGTCTAATAATAAGTGTTTCCATGGTAACAGTTGGGACAGGAGGGGGTGGTTCCACTGCAGAGCGCTCAACTGTTCTATGACCTGAGTGAGAAGGTGAAGAAGGTTCTAGAGTCTTACTTCCAAGTGGAAACACTGTTCTTCTCCTACACGCACCTGGTCTGTAGGTCTGCTATAGAAGGTATGTCTGTCTGTCTGTCTGTTCATACACATTTCCTCCGTTCTCACTCCAGCGTCGCCAATGCTTGATGGATGGTTTTTAAATGTATTATGTAGAAGGAAATACGTAAGGATGAAACAGACCGAGTTTAACTGAAGCAACTCTCTCTCTATGGTCTGACGCCACATTACATTTTCTTGTTGTCACAACAGATTTGTCATTTTCAACATTTATTGATGATTTAACATAATGACTAATAATGATGATGATTTAATATGATGACTGATAATGATGATGATTTAACATGATAATGACTGATAATGATGATGATTTAACATAATGACTGATAATGATGATGATTTAAATGATAATGACTGATAATGATGATGATTTAAAAATAATGACTGATAATGATGATGATTTAAAAATAATGACTGATAATGATGATGATTTAAAAATAATGACTGATAATGATGATGATTTAAATGATAATGACTGATAATGATGATGATTTAAAAATAATGACTGATAATGATGATGATTTAAAAATAATGACTGATAATGATGATGATTTAAATGATAATGACTGATAATGATGATGATTTAATATGATAAAGCCTGATAATGATGATGATTTAACATAATGACTGATAATGATGATGATTTAACATGATAATGACTGATAATGATGATGATTTAAAAATAATGACTGATAATAATGATGATTTAACATGATAATGACTGATAATGATGATAATTCAACATGATAATGACTGATAATGATGATGATTTAATATGATAATGACTGATAATAATGATGATTTAATATGATAATGACTGATAATGATGATGATTTAACATGATAATGACTGATAATAATGATGATTTAACATAATAATGACTGATAATAATGATGATTTAAAATAATGACTGATAATAATGATGATTTAACATAATGACTGATAATGATGATAATTCAACATGATAATGACTGATAATGATGATGATTTAAAATAATGACTGATAATAATGATGATTTAATATGATAATGACTGATAATGATGATGATTTAACATGATAATGACTGATAATAATGATGATTTAACATAATGACTGATAATAATGATGATTTAAATGATAATGACTGATAATGATGATGAGTTAACATGGTACTGACTGATAATGATGATGATTTAATATGATAATGACTGATAATGATGATGATTTAACATAATGACTGATAATAATGATGATTTAACATAATGACTGATAATAATGATGATTTAATATGATAATGACTGATAATGATGATGATTTAACATAATGACTGATAATGATGATGATTTAATATGATAATGACTGATAATAATGATGATTTAATATGATAATGACTGATAATAATGATGATTTAATATGATAATGACTGATAATGATGATGATTTAATATGATAATGACTGATAATGATGATGATTTAACATAATGACTGATAATGATGATGATTTAACATGATAATGACTGATAATAATGATGATTTAATATGATAATGACTGATAATGATGATGATTTAACATGATAATGACTGATAATGATGATGATTTAATATGATAATGACTGATAATGATGATGATTTAACATGATAATGACTGATAATGATGATGATTTAAATGATAATGACTGATAATGATGATGATTTAAATGATAATGACTGATAATGATGATTATTTAATATGATAATGACTGATAATGATGATGATTTAACATGATAATGACTGATAAAGATGATGATTTAACATGATAATGACTGATAATGATGATTATTTAATATGATAATGACTGATAATGATGATGATTTAACATGATAATGACTGATAAAGATGATGATTTAACATGATAATGACTGATAATGATGATGATTTAACATGATAATGACTGATAATGATGATGATTTAACATGATAATGACTGATAATGATGATGATTTAAATGATAATGATGATGATTTAATATGATAATGACTGATAATAATGATGATTTAAATGATAATGACTGATAATGATGATGATTTAAATGATAATGACTGATAATGATGATGATTTAACAAGATAATGACTGATAATAATGATGATTTAAATGATAATGACGGATAATGATGATGATTTAAATGATAATGACTGATAATGATGATGATTTAACAAGATAATGACTGATAATAATGATGATTTAAATGATAATGACTGATAATGATGATGATTTAAATGAAAAAGACTGATAATGATGATGATTTAACAAGATAATGACTGATAATAATGATGATTTAAATGATAATGACTGATAATGACGATGATTTAATATGATAATGACTGATAATGATGATGATTTAACATAATGACTGATAATAATGATGATTTAATATGATAATGACTGATAATGATGATGATTTAACATAATGACTGATAATAATGATGATTTAATATGATAATGACTGATAATGATGATGATTTAACATAATGACTGATAATAATGATGATTTAATATGATAATGACTGATAATGATGATGATTTAATATGATAATGACTGATAATAATGAAGATTTAACATAATGACTGATAATAATGATGATTTAATATGATAATGACTGATAATAATGATGATTTAACATAATGACTGATAATAATGATTATTTAATATGATAATGACTGATAATAATGATGATTTAACAAGATAATGACTGATAATAATGATGATTTAAATGATAATGACTGATAATGACGATGATTTAACATAATGACTGATAATAATGATGATTTAATATGATAATGACTGATAATGATGATGATTTAATATGATAATGACTGATAATGATGATGATTTAACATAATGACTGATAATAATGATGATTTAATATGATAATGACTGATAATGATGATGATTTAACATAATGACTGATAATAATGATGATTTAATATGATAATGACTGATAATGATGATGATTTAACATGATAATGACTGATAATGATGATTTAATATGATAATGACTGATAATGATGATGATTTAACATGATAATGACTGATAATGATGATGATTTAACATAATGACTGATAATAATGATGATTTAATATGATAATGACTGATAATGATGATGATTTAACATAATGACTGATAATAATGATGATTTAATATGATAATGACTGATAATGATGATGATTTAACATGATAATGACTGATAATGATGATGATTTAATATGATAATGACTGATAATGATGATGATTTAACATGATAATGACTGATAATGATGATGATTTAAATGATAATGACTGATAATGATGATGATTTAAATGATAATGACTGATAATGATGATTATTTAATATGATAATGACTGATAATGATGATGATTTAACATGATAATGACTGATAAAGATGATGATTTAACATGATAATGACTGATAATGATGATGATTTAACATGATAATGACTGATAATGATGATGATTTAAATGATAATGATGATGATTTAATATGATAATGACTGATAATAATGATGATTTAAATGATAATGACTGATAATAATGATGATTTAACATAATGACTGATAATAATGATGATTTAAATGATAATGACTGATAATGATGATGATTTAAATGATAATGACTGATAATGATGATGATTTAACAAGATAATGACTGATAAAAATGATGATTTAAATGATAATGACTGATAATGACGATGATTTAATATGATAATGACTGATAATAATGATGATTTAACATAATGACTGATAATAATGATGATTTAATATGATAATGACTGATAATGATGATGATTTAACATAATGACTGATAATAATGATGATTTAATATGATAATGACTGATAATGACGATGATTTAATATGATAATGACTGATAATAATGAAGATTTAACATAATGACTGATAATAATGATGATTTAATATGATAATGACTGATAATGACGATGATTTAATATGATAATGACTGATAATAATGAAGATTTAACATAATGACTGATAATAATGATGATTTAACACAATGACTGATAATAATGATTATTTAATATGATAATGACTGATAACAATGATGATTTAACAAGATAATGACTGATAATAATGATGATTTAAATGATAATGACTGATAATGACGATGAATTAATATGATAATGACTGATAATAATGATGATTTAACATAATGACTGATAATAATGATGATTTAATATGATAATGACTGATAATGATGATGATTTAACAAGATAATGACTGATAATAATGATGATTTAATATGATAATGACTGATAATAATGATGATTTAACATAATGACTGATAATAATGATGATTTAATATGATAATGACTGATAATGATGATGATTTAACAAGATAATGACTGATAATAATGATGATTTAATATGATAATGACTGATAATAATGATGATTTAACATAATGACTGATAATAATGATGATTTAACATAATGACTGATAATAATGATGATTTAACATAATGACTGATAATAATGATGATTTAATATGATAATGATGTGTTTGTGATTGGACATAATCACATATTTCACATAATTAGTGAAGTTACCTCTGGGTATAATTCTAGTCTGTCTGTCTGTTTGTCCAGTATCAGCTGCAGGACAGATGGACACCTGAACCACCATCAGAGACAACCACCTCCAGATTCAGATCCAGATCTGAACACTCACTAACGCTTGTTTGTTCTAGGCATGTGTTGCGTTCAGGGATGCTCAATCATGTTTGATAAAAAGGTTCTGAAGGTTTTTGTTTGTTCTGTAGAAAAACAAGAGGAACGAAGTGATCTGAGTCACCCTGTCCATGTGGACAACTGTCTTCTACTGTCTGAGACTAATGAGTGTGTCCAACAACCACCTGCATACACACACAGAGACTACAGGTACCTGAACGCACCACACACACAGACTACAGGTGCCTGAATGCACCACACACACACAGACTACAGGTGCCTGAATGCACCACACACACACAGACTACAGGTGCCTGAACGCACCACACGTACACACACACAGACTACAGGTGCCTGAATACACCACACACACAGACTACAGGTGCCTGAATACACCACACGTACACACACACGGACTACAGGTGCCTGAATGCACCACACACACACACAGACTACAGGTGCCTGAATACACCACACGTACACACACACAGACTACAGGTGCCTGAATGCACCACACACACACACAGACTACAGGTGCCTGAACGCACCACACGTACACACACACAGACTACAGGTGCCTGAATACACCACACGTACACACACACAGACTACAGGTGCCTGAATGCACCACACGTACCCACACACAGACTACAGGTGCCTGAATGCACCACACGTACACACACACAGACTACAGGTGCCTGAATGCACCACACACACACAGACTACAGGTGCCTGAATACACCACACGTACACACACACAGACTACAGGTGCCTGAATGCACCACACGTACACACACACAGACTACAGGTGCCTGAATGCACCACACGTACACACACACAGACTACAGGTGCCTGAATGCACCACACACACACAGACTACAGGTGCCTGAACGCACCACACGTACACACACACAGACTACAGGTGCCTGAATACACCACACGTACACACACACAGACTACAGGTGCCTGAATGCACCACACGTACACACACACAGACTACAGGTGCCTGAATGCACCACACACACACAGACTACAGGTGCCTGAACGCACCACACGTACACACACACAGACTACAGGTGCCTGAATGCACCACACACACACAGACTACAGGTGCCTGAACGCACCACACGTACACACACACAGACTACAGGAAAATCAACGAACCACACACACACAGACTACAGGTGCCTGAACGCACCACACGTGCACACACACAGACTACAGGTGCCTGAATGCACCACACGTACCACACACACACAGACTACAGGTGCCTGAACGCACCACACGTACACACACACAGACTACAGGTGCCTGAACGCACCACACGTGCACACACACAGACTACAGGTGCCTGAATGCACCACACACACACATAGACTACAGGTGCCTGAACGTACCACACACACACAGACTACAGGTGCCTGAACGCACCACACGTACACACACACAGACTACAGGTACCTGAACGCACCACACGTACACACACACAGACTACAGGTGCCTGAACGCACCACACATACACACACACACAGACTACAGGTGCCTGAACGCACCACACATACACACACACACAGACTACAGGTAACTGAATGCACCACACACACACAGACTACCGGTGCCTGAACGCACCACACGTACACACACACAGACTACAGGTGCCTGAACGCACCACACGTACACACACACAGACTACAGGTGCCTGAACGCACCACACGTGCACACACACAGACTACAGGTGCCTGAACGCACCACACGTACACACACACAGACTACAGGTGCCTGAACGCACCACACGTGCACACACACAGACTACAGGTGCCTGAACGCACCACACGTGCACACACACAGACTACAGGTGCCTGAACACACCACACGTACACACACACACAGTCTACAGGTACCTGAATGCACCACACACACACACACACGCAAACACACACACACACATGCTACAGGTACCACACAAACATACTACTTGTACTTGAACGCACCACACATACACACAGTACAGACTGCTGGTTCCTGAACACACCACACACACACACTCACACACAGACTACAGGTAACTGAACGCACCACACACACACGGACTACAGGTGCCTGAATGCACCACACGTACACACATACAGACTACAGGTGCCTGAACGCACCACACACACACAGACTTCAGGTACCTTAAGGCACCAAACACATACAGACTAAAGGTACTTGAACACACTACACACAGAGACTACAAGTACCTGAAGGCACCACACACACACAGCACCTACAGGTACCTGGACGCACCACACACAGACTACAGGTACCTGAATGCACCACACACACATACACACTCACAGACTAAAAGTACCTGAGCACACACACACACACACACACACACACACACCACAGACTGCAGGCACCTGAACACACCACATACACAGACTACAGGTGCCTGAAGGCAACAAACACACACAGACTACAGGTACCTGAACGCACCACACACAGAGAGACTACAGGTACCTGAACGCACCACACACACACCTACTACAGATACCTGAATGCACCACACACACACAGACTACAGGTGCCTGAATGCACCACACATACACACACACAGACTACAGGTGCCTGAACGCACCACACGTACACACACACACAGACTACAGGTACCTCAACGCACCACACACACACAGACTACAGGTGCCTGAATGCACCACACGTACACACACACACAGTCTACATGAACCTGAACGCACCACACACACACAGACTACAGGTATCTGAACGCACCACACACACACACACATGCTACAGGTACCTGAACGTACCACACAAACATACTACTTATACTTGAACGCACCACACATACACACAGTACAGACTGCTGGTTCCTGAACACACCACACACACACAGACTTCAGGTACCTTAAGGCACCACACACACACACATACTACAGGTAACTAAATGCACCACACACAAAGAGAGCAGGTGTCTGAACTCACCACACACACACACACACACACAAACTACAGGTACCTGAATGGACCTCACACACACATACACAGACTACAGGTACTTGAACGCACCACACACTTACACAGATGAACATGTACCTTAATGTACCATACTCACACAGAATACAGATACCTGAACACAACACAGACACACACACAGATTATAGGTACTTGAACACACACACACACAACAGGTACCTGAACACACCACACACACAGACTACAGGTACCTGAACGCACCAAACACACATACTACAGGTACCTGAACACACCACACACACACACACACACAGACTACAGGTGCCTGAAGTCACTTCACAAACACACACACACTGACCACAGGTATCTGAACAAATCACATACGCACACAGAGTAAAGGTAACTGAACGCACCACACGCACATAGACTACAGGTGCCTTAATGCACCACACACACACACACACACACACACACACACACACTAAAGGTACCTAAACGCACTACACACACACACACACACACACACACACACTAAAGGTACCTAAACGCACTACACACACACACACACACACACACACACACACACACACACACACTAAAGGCACCTAAACGCACCACACACACACACACACACACACACACTAAAGGTACCTAAACGCACCACACACACACACACACACACACACACACACACACACACACACACACAAACACACTAAAGGTACCTAAACGCACCACACACACACACACACACACACACACACACTAAAGGTACCTAAACGCACCACACACACACACACACACACACACAAACACACTAAAGGCACCTAAACGCACCACACACACACACACACACACACACACACACACACTAAAGGTAGCTAAACGCACCACACACACACACACACACACACACAAACACACTAAAGGTACCTAAACGCACCACACACACACACACACACACACACACACACACTAAAGGTAGCTAAACGCACCACACACACACACACACACACACACAAACACACTAAAGGTACCTAAACGCACCACACACACACACACACACACACAAACACACCACAGACTCCAGGTACATGAATGCACCACACACACATGCTACAGGTACCTGAACGCACCACACACACACACACACTACAGGTACATGATCTCACACACACACACACACACACTAAAGGTACCTAAACGCACTACACACACAGGCACCTGAATGCACCACAGACACACACACAGAAAACTTCTAACTGAATGCACCACACACACACATAGACTACAGGTACCTTAATGCACCACACACACACATACACACACACACACACACACACACACATACACAGACTACAGGCACCTGAATGCACCACAAACACACACAGAATAAAGGTACCTGAACACACCACACATTCACAACTACAGGTCCCCGAAGGCACCACACACACACACACACACACACACACACACACACACACACACACACACACAGAGACTACAGGTACCTGAAGACACCATACACACACAATTCAATTCAATTCAATTTTATTTATAAAGCCCTAAATCACAACAAAGTCGTCTCAAAGGGCTTTACAAAAACACAATCAACTACAGAAATACAGATATGTTATAAAAATGACACAAACAGGTGTGAGGGAGAGAAAGAGAAGAAAGAACTCAGTGTCTGTACTTCCCCCAGCATTCTAACTCCTAGGGCAGCCTAGACTGAACTGTGACTCATACATCATGTATACATGATATATGAGTCACATAATTTTTAACTAACCTGACCATAGTCTTTCTCAAACAGGAATGTTTTCAACTTAATTTTAAATGTAGAGACTGTTTCTGCGTCTTTAATATTAAAGGGAAGATGATTCCATCAGACAGTAACCATGGTAACTAAAGGCTCTAGCTCCATCAGACAGTAACCATGGTAACTAAAGGCTCTAGCTCCATCAGACAGTAACCATGGTAACTAAAGGCTCTAGCTCCATCAGACAGTAACCATGGTAACTAAAGGCTCTAGCTCCATCAGACAGTAACCATGGTAACTAAAGGCTCTAGCTCCTACTGTACTTTTAGAAACCCTAGGAACTTTCAATAAACCTGCATTCTGAGAACGAAGGGTTCTATTGGGCTGGTACGGAACCAGATCATCTTTAAGATAAGAGGGGCCCATACCATTAACCCCTGACCTCTGACCCCTAACCCATACCATTAATGGTTTTATATGTAAGGAGGAGGATTTTAAATTTAATTCTAGACTCAACTGGTAGCCAATGAAGGGTTTGGAGCACAGGGGTGATAGGGTTAGGGGTCAGGGGTCAGGGTTTGGAGCACAGGGGTGATAGGGTTAGGGGTCAGGGGTCAGGGTTTGGAGCACAGGGGTGATGTGTTCTCTTCTATTTGATCCTGTTAATAATCTTGCTGCTGCATTTTGAACCAGTTGAAGCTTTTTAGGGAATATTTAGGACACGCTACAAGTAAGGAGTTACAATAATCTAATGGTGATGTAACAAATGCATGAATTAATTTTTCTGCAGTCGTTTTAGACAGAATATTCCTAATTTTGGCTAATGTTGCGCAGGTGAAAGAAGTTAATGTGCCCTGACCTCTGACCCCTGACCCTTTGAATGAAAGATGTGGAGCAAATAAAACTCCTAAATTTTTAACTGTGCCACTGGGTGTTCCACTTAAGTTGTCTACAGTAACTATCTGGTCAGTTAGGGAGTCTGTGGCATTTTTAGGACCAATTATAATGACTTCAGTTTTTTCAGGGTTCAATAAAAGATAATTGTCACTTATCCAAGTCTTTATGTCTTGGACACATGTACTTAGTTTATCTATTTGTCTGGTCTGATCAGGTTTAATCGATAAATATAGCTGTGTGTCATCTGCATAACAATGAAAATTAATGCCATGATTTCTAATGATGTTACCTAAAGGGAGCATATATAGTGTAAACAAAATAGGCCCAAGGACTGACCCTTGAGGAACGCCATAATTAACTCTGGAGGACTGTGATGATTGTTTGTTGATGTGAACAAATTGGTATGGATTAGATAAATATGATTTAAAGCAGCAGAGGGCTGCTCCTCTAATACCTATATCACATTCTAATCTGTGCACTAAGATACTGTGGTCAATGGTGTCAAAGGCTGCACTAAGGTCTAATAACACCAGGACCCATATTAATCCCATGTCAGCGGCTAATAATAAGTCATTAGTAACTTTAACTAACGCTGTTTCAGTGCTATGATGGGCACGAAAGCCAGACTGAAACTGTTCAAATAAACTATTATCCTGCAGGAATTGGCACAGCTGTTTAACTATTACTCGTTCTAAAACCTTTGACAGGAAGGGCAAATTGGATATAGGCCTATAATTGGCTAAAATGTCAGGATCTAGGGTAGGCTTTTTCAGAATTGGTTTAATAACAGCATATTTAAATGACTGTGGCACATATCCAGTAATTAATGAAGTGTTAATTATATTTAGGACAGTGTTAATAATTAGGGGCAGAATCTCTTTAAAGACTACAGGTACGTGAATGTACCACACACAGAGACACACACACACACACACACACACACACACACACACACACACAGACCACAGGTACCAATATGCATCACACACATACATAGACTACAGGTACCTTAATGCACCACACACACACATACACAGACGACAGGCACCTGAATGCACCACACGTACACACACACACACACGCAGACAGAATAAAAGTACCTGAACGCAGCACACACACCACAGACTGAAGGTACCTGAATGCACCACACACACACACACACACACAAACACACAGATTACAGGTACCTGAATGAACCACAAACTCAAATTACAGGTTCCTGAATGCACCAATCACACACACAGACTCCAGACACCTGAATGCACCACACGCACACACACATACACACACACAGACTGAAGGTACCTGAACGCACCACTCACACACACACACACACAAAAACAGACTACAGGTACCTGAACGCACCACATACACACACACACACTATAGGTACCTGAACGCAACACACACACACACACACAGACTCCAGATACCTGAACGCACCACAGACAGACACACACACACACACACACAAAAACACATAGACTACAGGTACCTGAACGCACCACACACACACACACACACACACACACCACAGACTGCAGGTACCTGAATGCACCACACACACACAGACAGACTATAGGTACCTGAATGCATCAGACACACACAAACCACAGATACCTGAACGCACCACACACACACACACACAGACTACAGGTACCTGAACGCACCACACACACACACACACACACACAGACTACAGGTACCTGAACGCACCACACACACACAGAGTACAGGTACATGAATGCACCACACTTACATACTACAGGTACCTGAATGCACCACACACACACACACACACAGACCACAGGTACCTGAACTCACCACACACACACAAACGCAGACTACAGGTACCTGAACTCACCACACACACACACACAAATGCAGACTACAGGTACTTGAACACACCACACACACACAGAGTACAGGTACATGAATGCACCACACTTACATACTACAGGTACCTGAATGCACCACACACACACACACACACACACACACACACACAGACTACAGGTACCTGAACGCACCACACACACACAGAGTACAGGTACATGAATGCACCACACTTACATACTACAGGTACCTGAATGCACCACACACACACACAGACCACAGGTACCTGAACTCACCACACACACACACACACAAACGCAGACTACAGGTACCTGAACTCACCACACACACACACACAAACGCAGACTACAGGTACTTGAACACACCACACTCACACAGACTACAGGTGGGACCACATTGAACTGTGTTTGTCCTTAAATAAACCAACAGTATCCATAGTAACCATACTCTCTCCTCTACAGTGCCATCCTTTATCTGAATGATGACTTTGAAGGAGGAGATTTAATTTTCACTGAATTGGACGCCAAAACCATCACAGTACGTAGGTTTTTTATTATGATAGAATGCTAACCTTTCACCTTCAGTGTGTTCGTGTCCTTTCTATAGTTTAAACATTTCATCAGATTAAAATCAAACAGAACTGATTTATATTCAATAGATCTGAAACTAATCTGATTAAACTAAGATGATCAAGATCAATTTACTTTGTTCCATTACAAGACAAAACAAAAACAAACAAACAAAGATGTTTCAGTGTGATTACATTTTTAAAAATTATTACTTTACTGTCATTAAAGACTGAACTGTTGTTTTGCAGAAGTCTGTGTTCACATGACGGTGAGAGAAATTCAAATCACTGTTCGACTACCAGACCTATGTGGAGCTACATGCTATTTAGGGTTAGCACCAAAGAAAAATAATAACTAACCAAAAGTATCAGGTTTTAATTGGATGTAGTAGAATATATGGACCACAACCATGAAGATCTGGATCACAACCATGAAGATCTGGATCACAACCATGAAGATCTGGATCACAACCATGAAGATCTGGATCACAACCATGAAGATCTGGATCACAACCATGAAGATCTGGATCACAACCATGAAGATCTGGACCACAACCATGAAGATCTGGATCACAACCATGAAGATCTGGATCACAACCATGAAGATCTGGATCACAACCATGAAGATCTGGATCACAACCATGAAGATCTGGATCACAACCATGAAGATCTGGATCACAACCATGAAGATCTGGACCACAACCATGAAGATCTGGATCACAACCATGAAGATCTGGATCACAACCATGAAGATCTGGATCACAACCGTGAAGATCTGGATCACAACCGTGAAGATCTGGATCACAACCGTGAAGATCTGGACCACAACCGTGAAGATCTGGATCACAACCGTGAAGATCTGGATCACAACCGTGAAGATCTGGACCACAACCGTGAAGATCTGGACCACAACCGTGAAGATCTGGATCACAACCATGAAGATCTGGATCACAACCATGAAGATCTGGATCACAACCATGAAGATCTGGATCACAACCATGAAGATCTGGATCACAACCATGAAGATCTGGATCACAACCATGAAGATCTGGACCACAACCATGAAGATCTGGATCACAACCATGAAGATCTGGATCACAACCATGAAGATCTGGACAACAACCATGAAGATCTGGATCACAACCATGAAGATCTGGATCACAACCATGAAGATCTGGATCACAACCATGAAGATCTGGACCACAACCATGAAGATCTGGATCACAACCATGAAGATCTGGATCACAACCATGAAGATCTGGATCACAACCATGAAGATCTGGACCACAACCATGAAGATCTGGACCACAACTGTGTAGACCTGGATCACAACCTTGAAGATCTGGACCACAACCGTGATGACCTGGACCAAAACCATGAAGATCTGGACCACAACCGTGATGACGTGGACCAAAACCATGAAGATCTGGACCACAACCGTGAAGACCTGGAAAACAGCCATAAAGAACTGGACCACGACCGTGAAGATCTGGACCACAACCGTGAAGACCTGGACCACAACCGTGAAGATCTGGACCACAACCGTGAAGATCTGGATCACAACCATGAAGATCTGGATCACAACCATGAAGATCTGGATCACAACCATGAAGATCTGGACCACAACCATGAAGATCTGGACCACAACCATGACGATCTGGATCACAACCATGAAGATCTGGATCACAACCATGAAGATCTGGATCACAACCATGAAGATCTGGATCACAGCCATGAAGATCTGGATCACAACCATGAAGATCTGGATCACAACCATGAAGATCTGGATCACAACCATGAAGATCTGGATCACAACCATGAAGATCTGGACCACAACCATGAAGATCTGGACCACAACTGTGTAGACCTGGATCACAACCTTGAAGATCTGGACCACAACCGTGATGACCTGGACCAAAACCATGAAGATCTGGACCACAACCGTGATGACGTGGACCAAAACCATGAAGATCTGGATCACAACCATGAAGATCTGGACCACAACCATGAAGATCTGAACCACAACCATGACGATCTGGATCACAACCATGAAGATCTGGATCACAACCATGAAGATCTGGATCACAACCATGAAGATCTGGATCACAGCCATGAAGATCTGGATCACAACCATGAAGATCTGGATCACAACCATGAAGATCTGGATCACAACCATGAAGATCTGGATCACAACCATGAAGATCTGGATCACAGCCATGAAGATCTGGATCACAACCATGAAGATCTGGATCACAACCATGAAGATCTGGATCACAACCATGAAGATCTGGACCACAACCATGAAGATCTGGACCACAACTGTGTAGACCTGGATCACAACCTTGAAGATCTGGACCACAACCGTGATGACCTGGACCAAAACCATGAAGATCTGGACCACAACCGTGATGACGTGGACCAAAACCATGAAGATCTGGACCACAACCGTGAAGACCTGGAAAACAGCCATAAAGAACTGGACCACAACCGTGAAGATCTGGACCACAACCGTGAAGACCTGGACCAAAACCATGAAGATCTGGACCACAACCATGAAGATCTGGTTCACAGCCATGAAGATCTGGATCACAACCATGAAGATCTGGATCACAACCATGAAGATCTGGACCACAACCATGAAGATCTGGATCACAACCATGAAGATCTGGATCACAACCATGAAGATCTGGATCACAACCATGAAGATCTGGATCACAGCCATGAAGATCTGGATCACAGCCATGAAGATCTGGATCACAACCATGAAGATCTGGATCACAACCATGAAGATCTGGACCACAACCATGAAGATCTGGACCACAACTGTGTAGACCTGGATCACAACCTTGAAGATCTGGACCACAACCGTGATGACCTGGACCAAAACCATGAAGATCTGGACCACAACCGTGATGACGTGGACCAAAACCATGAAGATCTGGACCACAACCATGAAGATCTGGATCACAACCATGAAGATCTGGATCACAACCATGAAGATCTGGATCACAACCATGAAGATCTGGACCACAACCATGAAGATCTGGACCACAACTGTGTAGACCTGGATCACAACCTTGAAGATCTGGACCACAACCGTGATGACCTGGACCAAAACCATGAAGATCTGGACCACAACCGTGATGACGTGGACCAAAACCATGAAGATCTGGACCACAACCGTGAAGACCTGGAAAACAGCCATAAAGAACTGGACCACGACCGTGAAGATCTGGACCACAACCGTGAAGATCTGGATCACAACCATGAAGATCTGGACCACAACCATGAAGATCTGGACCACAACCGTGTAGACCTGGATCACAACCTTGAAGATCTGGACCACAACCGTGATGACCTGGACCAAAACCATGAAGATCTGGACCACAACCGTGATGACGTGGACCAAAACCATGAAGATCTGGACCACAACCGTGAAGACCTGGAAAACAGCCATAAAGAACTGGACCACAACCGTGAAGATCTGGACCACAACCGTGAAGACCTGGACCAAAACCATGAAGATCTGGACCACAACCATGAATACCTGGAAAACAGTCATAAAGAACTGGACCATAACCATGAAGATATGGACCACAACCATGAAGACCTGGACCACAACCGTGAAGATCTGGACCACAACCGTGAAGACCTGGACCAAAACCATGAAGATCTGGACCACAACCATGAAGACCTGGAAAACAGCCATAAAGAACTGGACCATAACCATGAAGATATGGACCACAACCATGAAGACCTGGACCACAACCGTGAAGATCTGGACCACAACTGGGTCAATTTTACCACAACCATGAAGACCTGGACCACAATTGTGAAGATCTTGAACATAACCGTGAAGTCCTGGACAATAACCGTAAAGATCTGGACCAGCACTGTAAGGACCTACACCACAACCGTGAAGGACTGGACCACAACCATGAAGATCTGCAACACAACCATGAAGATCTAGCCCACAATCAAAGATTTGGACCACAGCCTTTAAGACCTGAACCATAACCGTGAAGACCTGGACCAAAACCGTGAAGACTTGGGCCACAACCATGAAGATCTGGACCAAAACCGTGAAGACCTGGACCACATCCATAAAGATCTGCACCACAACCGTGAAGACCTGGACAACAGCCATAAAGATCTGGACCATAACCATGAAGATATGGACCACAACCATCAAGATTTGGAACACAACTGTGATATTTGGATCAGCACTGTGAAGACCTGGACCACAACTGGGTCGATCTTGACCACAACCGTGAAGATCTGGACAATAACCGTAAGATCTGGACCAGCACCGTGAAGACCTGGACCACAACCCTGAAGATCTGGACCACAACCATGAAGATCTGGACCACAACCGTGAAGACCTGTAACACAACCGTGAAAACCTGGACCAAAACTGTGAAGTTCTTGACCACAACTGTGACGATTTTGTCCACAACGGTGAAGACATGAGCCACAACCATGAAGACCTGGACCATAAATGTGAAGACCTGGTCTACACTGTGAAGACCTGGACCACACCCTTGAAGATCTGGATTACAACCATGACGACCTGGACCACAACCATGAAGATCTGGACGACAACCTTGAAGATCTAGACCACAACCTTGATGATCTAGACCACAACCTTGAAGATCTAGACCACAACCATGAAAATCATGACCAAAACTGTGAAGACCTGGACAACAACCGTGAACATCTGGACCACAACCGTGCAGACCTAGATCACAACCGTGATGATCTTGACCAGAACCATGGAGATCTTTACGACAACCGTGAAGATATTAACCAAAACCAAGAAGACCTGAACCACAACTGTGAAGACCTGGTCCACAACTGTAAAGATCTAGACCACAACCTTGAAGATCTAGACCACAACCATGAAAATCTTGACCAAAACTCTGAAGACCTGGTCCACAACTGTGAAGATCTGGACCACAACTGTGCAGACCTAGATCACAACCGTGAAGATCTTGACCACAACCGTGAAGATATGGACTACAACCATGAAGATCTGGACAAAAACCATCAAGACCTGGACCACAATCATGAAAATATGGATCACAACCCTGAAGACATGGACCAAAACCATGAAGATCTGGACGACAACCTTGAAGATCTAGACCACAACCATGAAAGTCATGACCAAAACTCTGAAGATCTGGACCAAAACCGTGAAGACCTGGACCATATTCATGAAGATCTGCATCACAACCGTGAAGACCTGGATCACAACCGTGAAGATCTGGATCACAACCGTGAAGATCTGGATCACAACCGTGAAGATCTGGACCACAACCGTGAAGATCTGGATCACAACCGTGAAGATCTGGATCACAACCGTGAAGATCTGGACCACAACCGTGAAGATCTGGACCACAACCGTGAAGATCTGGATCACAACCATGAAGATCTGGATCACAACCATGAAGATCTGGATCACAACCATGAAGATCTGGATCACAACCATGAAGATCTGGATCACAACCATGAAGATCTGGATCACAACCATGAAGATCTGGACCACAACCATGAAGATCTGGATCACAACCATGAAGATCTGGATCACAACCATGAAGATCTGGACAACAACCATGAAGATCTGGATCACAACCATGAAGATCTGGATCACAACCATGAAGATCTGGATCACAACCATGAAGATCTGGACCACAACCATGAAGATCTGGATCACAACCATGAAGATCTGGATCACAACCATGAAGATCTGGATCACAACCATGAAGATCTGGACCACAACCATGAAGATCTGGACCACAACTGTGTAGACCTGGATCACAACCTTGAAGATCTGGACCACAACCGTGATGACCTGGACCAAAACCATGAAGATCTGGACCACAACCGTGATGACGTGGACCAAAACCATGAAGATCTGGACCACAACCGTGAAGACCTGGAAAACAGCCATAAAGAACTGGACCACGACCGTGAAGATCTGGACCACAACCGTGAAGACCTGGACCACAACCGTGAAGATCTGGACCACAACCGTGAAGATCTGGATCACAACCATGAAGATCTGGATCACAACCATGAAGATCTGGATCACAACCATGAAGATCTGGACCACAACCATGAAGATCTGGACCACAACCATGACGATCTGGATCACAACCATGAAGATCTGGATCACAACCATGAAGATCTGGATCACAACCATGAAGATCTGGATCACAGCCATGAAGATCTGGATCACAACCATGAAGATCTGGATCACAACCATGAAGATCTGGATCACAACCATGAAGATCTGGATCACAACCATGAAGATCTGGACCACAACCATGAAGATCTGGACCACAACTGTGTAGACCTGGATCACAACCTTGAAGATCTGGACCACAACCGTGATGACCTGGACCAAAACCATGAAGATCTGGACCACAACCGTGATGACGTGGACCAAAACCATGAAGATCTGGATCACAACCATGAAGATCTGGACCACAACCATGAAGATCTGAACCACAACCATGACGATCTGGATCACAACCATGAAGATCTGGATCACAACCATGAAGATCTGGATCACAACCATGAAGATCTGGATCACAGCCATGAAGATCTGGATCACAACCATGAAGATCTGGATCACAACCATGAAGATCTGGATCACAACCATGAAGATCTGGATCACAACCATGAAGATCTGGATCACAGCCATGAAGATCTGGATCACAACCATGAAGATCTGGATCACAACCATGAAGATCTGGATCACAACCATGAAGATCTGGACCACAACCATGAAGATCTGGACCACAACTGTGTAGACCTGGATCACAACCTTGAAGATCTGGACCACAACCGTGATGACCTGGACCAAAACCATGAAGATCTGGACCACAACCGTGATGACGTGGACCAAAACCATGAAGATCTGGACCACAACCGTGAAGACCTGGAAAACAGCCATAAAGAACTGGACCACAACCGTGAAGATCTGGACCACAACCGTGAAGACCTGGACCAAAACCATGAAGATCTGGACCACAACCATGAAGATCTGGTTCACAGCCATGAAGATCTGGATCACAACCATGAAGATCTGGATCACAACCATGAAGATCTGGACCACAACCATGAAGATCTGGATCACAACCATGAAGATCTGGATCACAACCATGAAGATCTGGATCACAACCATGAAGATCTGGATCACAGCCATGAAGATCTGGATCACAGCCATGAAGATCTGGATCACAACCATGAAGATCTGGATCACAACCATGAAGATCTGGACCACAACCATGAAGATCTGGACCACAACTGTGTAGACCTGGATCACAACCTTGAAGATCTGGACCACAACCGTGATGACCTGGACCAAAACCATGAAGATCTGGACCACAACCGTGATGACGTGGACCAAAACCATGAAGATCTGGACCACAACCATGAAGATCTGGATCACAACCATGAAGATCTGGATCACAACCATGAAGATCTGGATCACAACCATGAAGATCTGGACCACAACCATGAAGATCTGGACCACAACTGTGTAGACCTGGATCACAACCTTGAAGATCTGGACCACAACCGTGATGACCTGGACCAAAACCATGAAGATCTGGACCACAACCGTGATGACGTGGACCAAAACCATGAAGATCTGGACCACAACCGTGAAGACCTGGAAAACAGCCATAAAGAACTGGACCACGACCGTGAAGATCTGGACCACAACCGTGAAGATCTGGATCACAACCATGAAGATCTGGACCACAACCATGAAGATCTGGACCACAACCGTGTAGACCTGGATCACAACCTTGAAGATCTGGACCACAACCGTGATGACCTGGACCAAAACCATGAAGATCTGGACCACAACCGTGATGACGTGGACCAAAACCATGAAGATCTGGACCACAACCGTGAAGACCTGGAAAACAGCCATAAAGAACTGGACCACAACCGTGAAGATCTGGACCACAACCGTGAAGACCTGGACCAAAACCATGAAGATCTGGACCACAACCATGAATACCTGGAAAACAGTCATAAAGAACTGGACCATAACCATGAAGATATGGACCACAACCATGAAGACCTGGACCACAACCGTGAAGATCTGGACCACAACCGTGAAGACCTGGACCAAAACCATGAAGATCTGGACCACAACCATGAAGACCTGGAAAACAGCCATAAAGAACTGGACCATAACCATGAAGATATGGACCACAACCATGAAGACCTGGACCACAACCGTGAAGATCTGGACCACAACTGGGTCAATTTTACCACAACCATGAAGACCTGGACCACAATTGTGAAGATCTTGAACATAACCGTGAAGTCCTGGACAATAACCGTAAAGATCTGGACCAGCACTGTAAGGACCTACACCACAACCGTGAAGGACTGGACCACAACCATGAAGATCTGCAACACAACCATGAAGATCTAGCCCACAATCAAAGATTTGGACCACAGCCTTTAAGACCTGAACCATAACCGTGAAGACCTGGACCAAAACCGTGAAGACTTGGGCCACAACCATGAAGATCTGGACCAAAACCGTGAAGACCTGGACCACATCCATAAAGATCTGCACCACAACCGTGAAGACCTGGACAACAGCCATAAAGATCTGGACCATAACCATGAAGATATGGACCACAACCATCAAGATTTGGAACACAACTGTGATATTTGGATCAGCACTGTGAAGACCTGGACCACAACTGGGTCGATCTTGACCACAACCGTGAAGATCTGGACAATAACCGTAAGATCTGGACCAGCACCGTGAAGACCTGGACCACAACCCTGAAGATCTGGACCACAACCATGAAGATCTGGACCACAACCGTGAAGACCTGTAACACAACCGTGAAAACCTGGACCAAAACTGTGAAGTTCTTGACCACAACTGTGACGATTTTGTCCACAACGGTGAAGACATGAGCCACAACCATGAAGACCTGGACCATAAATGTGAAGACCTGGTCTACACTGTGAAGACCTGGACCACACCCTTGAAGATCTGGATTACAACCATGACGACCTGGACCACAACCATGAAGATCTGGACGACAACCTTGAAGATCTAGACCACAACCTTGATGATCTAGACCACAACCTTGAAGATCTAGACCACAACCATGAAAATCATGACCAAAACTGTGAAGACCTGGACAACAACCGTGAACATCTGGACCACAACCGTGCAGACCTAGATCACAACCGTGATGATCTTGACCAGAACCATGGAGATCTTTACGACAACCGTGAAGATATTAACCAAAACCAAGAAGACCTGAACCACAACTGTGAAGACCTGGTCCACAACTGTAAAGATCTAGACCACAACCTTGAAGATCTAGACCACAACCATGAAAATCTTGACCAAAACTCTGAAGACCTGGTCCACAACTGTGAAGATCTGGACCACAACTGTGCAGACCTAGATCACAACCGTGAAGATCTTGACCACAACCGTGAAGATATGGACTACAACCATGAAGATCTGGACAAAAACCATCAAGACCTGGACCACAATCATGAAAATATGGATCACAACCCTGAAGACATGGACCAAAACCATGAAGATCTGGACGACAACCTTGAAGATCTAGACCACAACCATGAAAGTCATGACCAAAACTCTGAAGATCTGGACCAAAACCGTGAAGACCTGGACCATATTCATGAAGATCTGCATCACAACCGTGAAGACCTGGACAACCGGCATAAAGATCTGGACCATAACCATGAAGATATGGACCACAACCATCAAGATTTGGACCACAACCGTGTTGATTATGACCACAACCGTGAAGACCTGGACCACAACCATGAAGACCTGCAACACAATCGTGAAGACCTGGACAACAACTTTGAAGATCTGGACCACAACCTTGATGATCTGGACTACAACCATGAAGATCTGGACAAAAACCATCAAGACCTGGACCACAATCATGAAGATATGGATCACAACCCTGAAGACATGGACCCCAACCATGAAGATCTGGACGACAACCTTGAAGATCTAGACCACAACCTTGAAGATCTAGACCACAACCTTGAAGATCTAGACCACAACCATGAAAATCATGACCAAAACTCTGAAGACCTGGTCCACAACTGTGAAGAACTCAGATGGGTGCAGAAACGGCACCAGCTCCAGGTCTGGGATCAGTTCTCCACAGATATGTTGAGTACCCATGACACTGGGTTTGTTTCCGTGCAGATTGAGTTCAAACTAACATTAGTGAGTTTGTGTTTAGTGAAGTAGGAGGAGCTAACATTATAGACTTTAAAAGTAGGAGGAGCTAACATTGTATACTTTAAAAGTAGGAGGAGCTAACAATATAGACTATAGACTTTAAAAGTAGGAGGAGCTAACATTGTATACTTTAAAAGTAGGAGGAGCTAACAATATAGACTATAGACTTTAAAAGTAGGAGGAGCTAACATTATAGACTTTAAAAATAGGAGGAGCTAACATTGTATACTTTAAAAGTAGGAGGAGCTAACAATATAGACTTTAAAAGTAGGAGGAGCTACCATTATAGACTTTAAAAGTAGGAGGAGCTAACAATATAGACTTTAAAAGTAGGAGGAGCTAACATTATAGACTTTAAAAGTAGGAGGAGCTAACAAATATAGACTTTAAAAGTAGGAGGAGCTAACATTATAGACTTTAAAAGTAGGAGGAGCTAACAATATAGACTTTAAAAGTAGGAGGAGCTAACATTATAGACTTTAAAAGTAGGAGGAGCTAACAAATATAGACTTTAAAAGTAGGAGGAGCTAACATTATAGACTTTAAAAGTAGGAGGAGCTAACAATATAGACTTTAAAAGTAGGAGGAGCTAACATTGTATACTTTAAAAGTAGGAGGAGCTAACAATATAGACTTTAAAAGTAGGAGGAGCTAACATTATAGACTTTGAAAGTAGGAGGAGCTAACATTGTAGACTTTAAAAGTAGGAGGAGCTCAAATTTAAGTAAGGGTTCAATGATTCTACTGTTAAAAACTCTTGAAATGACATGTTAACACTGAAGGTAATGTGGTCTTGTTCATGGCCTGACTGGTGGTCTTACTCGAAGTCTTAATCGTGGTCTTGTTGGTGGTCTTACACGTAGTCTTGTTGGTGGTCTGATTTTGGTCTTACTCATGGTCTTACTAGTGGCCTTGTTGATGGTCTTGTTGATGGTTTGTTGGTGGTCTTACTCATGGTCTTGTTGGTGGTCTTACTCATGGTCCTGTTGGTGGTCTTACTCATGGTCTTGTTCGTGGTCTTCCTCATTGTCTTACTCTTGGTGTTGTTGGTGGTCTTCCTCATGGTCCTACTCATAGTCTTGTTCGTGGTCTTGTTGGTGGTCTTAATTGTGGTCTTGTTAATGGTCTTATTGGTGGTCTTACTGGTGGTCTTCCTCATGGTGTTATTCGTGATCTTGTTGGTGGTCTTACTCATGGTCCACTTCGTAGTTGTGTTGGTGGTCTTACTGGTTGTTTTACTGGTGGTCTTCCTCATGGTGTTATTCGTGATCTTGTTGGTGGTCTTACTCATGGTCCACTTCGTAGTTGTGTTGGTGGTCTTACTGGTTGTTTTACTGGTGGTCTTACTCATGGTCTTCCTTGTCTTATTTGTGGTCTTGGTGGTTTTACTCACGGTCTTACTCGTTGTCTTTCTTGTGATCTTGTTGGTGGTCTTACTGGTGGTCTTACTTGTAGTCTTATTTGTAGTCTTGTTGATGGTCTTACTGGTGGTCTTATTCGTGGTCTGGGTGGTAGTCTTACTCGTGGTCTTGTTGGTGGTCTTATTGGTAGTCTTACTCATGGTCTTGTTGGTGGTCTTACTCATGGTCTTACTCGTCTTATTTGTGGCCTTGTTCGTGGTCTTAATCATTGTCTTGTTGGTGGTCTTCCTCATTGTCTTACTCTTGGTGTTGTTGGTGGTCTTATTGGTGGTCTTACTGGTGGTCTTACACGTGGTCTTGTTCATGGTCTTACTTGTGGTCTTATTCGTGGTCTTCTTGGTGGTCTTACTCATAATCTTACTCCCGGTATTGTTGGTGGTCTTACTCGTGGTATTGTTGGTGGTCTTACCCATGGTTTTACTCATGGTCTTATTCATGGTCTTGTTTTTTGCTTTGTTGGTGGTCTTACTCATTGTCTTACTCAGGGTCTTGTTGGTGGTCTTAGTCATGGTCTTACTTGTAGTCTTATTCATGGTCTTGTTCGTGGTCTTACTTGTGGCCTTGTTGGTGGTCTTACTCATGGTCTTGTTGGTGGTCTTCCTCATGGTTTTACTGGTGGTCTTACTCATGGTCTTACTTGTCTTATTTCTGGTCTTGTTCGTGGTCTTATTTGTGGTCTTGTTGGTGGTCTTACTCATGGTCTTGTTGGTGGTCATCCTCATTGTCTTACTCTTGGTGTTGTTGGTGGTCTTATTGGTGGTCTTACTGGTGGTCTTAGGTGTGGTCTTGTTCATGGTCTTCTTGGTGGTCTTACTAATGTCTTGTTTGTGGTTTTGTTGGTGGTCTTACTCATGGTTTTACTCGTGGTCTTACCCATGGTCTTGTTTGTGGTTTTGTTGGTGGTCTTACTTGTGGTCTTGTTGGTGGTCTTACTCATGGTCTTACTCGTGGTTTTACCCATGGTCTTGTTTGTGGTCTTGTTGGTGGTCTTACTCATGGTCTTACACGTGGTTTTACCTATGGTCTTGTTTGTGGTCTTGTTGGTGGTCTTACTCATGGGCTTACTCGTGGTCTTACCCATTGTCTTGTTTCTGGTCTTGTTGGTGGTCTTACCCATGGTCTTGTTTGTGGTCTTGTTGGTGGTCTTACCCATGGTCTTGTTTGTGGTCTTGTTGGTGGTCTTACTCGTGGTCTTACCCATGGTCTTGTTTGTGGTGTTGTTGGTGGTCTTACTCGTGGTCTTACCCATGGTCTTGTTTGTGGTCTTGTTGGCGGTCTTACTCATGGTCTTGTTGGTGGTCTTACTCATGGTTTTACTCGTGGTCTTACCCATGGTCTTGTTTGTGGTCTTGTTGGTGGTCTTACTCGTGGTCTTACTTGTTGGTGGTCTTACTCGTGGTCTTGTTGGTGGTCTTACCCATGGTCTTGTTTGTGGTCTTGTTGGTGGTCTTACTAATGGTCTTATTCCTGGTCTTGTTTGTTGCCTTGTTGGTGGTCTTACTCATGGTCTTACTCGTGGTCTTACCCATGGTCTTGTTTCTGGTCTTGTTGGTGGTCTTACCCATGGTCTTGTTTCTGGTCTTGTTGGTGGTCTTACCCATGGTCTTGTTTGTGGTCTTGTTGGTGGTCTTACTCATGGTCTTACTCGTGGTCTTACCCATGGTCTTGTTTCTGGTCTTGTTGGTGGTCTTATCCATGGTCTTGTTTCTGGTCTTGTTGGTGGTCTTACTCATGGTCTTGTTGGTGGTCTTACTCATGGTCTTGTTTCTGGTCTTGTTGGTGGTCTTACCCATGGTCTTGTTTCTGGTCTTGTTGGTGGTCTTACCCATGGTCTTGTTTCTGGTCTTGTTGGTGGTCTTACCCATGGTCTTGTTTGTGGTCTTGTTGGTGGTCTTACTCATGGTCTTACTCGTGGTCTTACCCATGGTCTTGTTTCTGGTCTTGTTGGTGGTCTTACTCATGGTCTTGTTTCTGGTGTTGTTGGTGGTCTTACCCATGGTCTTGTTTCTGGTCTTGTTGGTGGTCTTACCCATGGTCTTGTTTCTGGTCTTGTTGGTGGTCTTACCCATGGTCTTGTTTGTGGTCTTGTTGGTGGTCTTACTCATGGTCTTACTCGTGGTCTTACCCATGGTCTTGTTTCTGGTCTTGTTGGTGGTCTTACTCATGGTCTTGTTTCTGGTGTTGTTGGTGGTCTTACTCATGGTCTTGTTTCTGGTCTTGTTGGTGGTCTTACCCATGGTCTTGTTTCTGGTGTTGTTGGTGGTCTTACCCATGGTCTTGTTTCTGGTCTTGTTGGTGGTCTTACCCATGGTCTTGTTTCTGGTCTTGTTGGTGGTCTTACCCATGGTCTTGTTTGTGGTCTTGTTGGTGGTCTTACTCATGGTCTTACTCGTGGTCTTACCCATGGTCTTGTTTCTGGTCTTGTTGGTGGTCTTACTCATGGTCTTGTTTCTGGTGTTGTTGGTGGTCTTACTCATGGTCTTGTTTCTGGTGTTGTTGGTGGTCTTACCCATGGTCTTGTTTCTGGTCTTGTTGGTGGTCTTACTCATGGTCTTGTTGGTGGTCTTACTCATGGTCTTGTTTCTGGTCTTGTTGGTGGTCTTACCCATGGTATTGTTTCTGGTCTTGTTGGTGGTCTTACCCATGGTCTTGTTTCTGGTCTTGTTGGTGGTCTTACTGGTGGTCTTGTTCTTGTTCCAGGCCCAGGTTCGTCCACAGTGCGGGCGTGTGATCGGCTTCGGTTCGGGGAAGGAAAACCCTCACGGCGTCAGGGCCGTAACTAAAGGTCAACGGTGTGCGGTAGCGCTGTGGTTCACCCTAGACCCCTCCCACCAGGAAAAGGTCAGAACCCTAATCCTGGACTACACTCACCATAGCTCCGCCCACTGACATTGATGGATGAGGTTAATTTCAGGATCCAGTGCGACACAAGGAGCAGGAAATAATTAATTCATTAGTCAAATAATAATAATAATAATATATATATATATTTATTTATTTATTTTTTTACCTCTAATGTCTTAATGAATTAATGACATATTTAATATATTATCCAATGATTATTTTGTTGTCATGGGAACAGTTTTTTCTTTTTCTTTTCTTCAGGAGAGGATCCAGGCTCAGGAGATGTTGAAGATGTTTTCAACTCCTCTAAACGTAGAGTTCAGCAGAAAAGAGGCCACGCCCAGCGACACGTCAGAGTCACAGCCCACGTCAGAGTCACAGCCCACGTTAGAGTCACAGCCCACGTTAGAGTCACAGCCCACGTTAGAGTCACAGCCCACGTTAGAGTCACAGCCCACGTTAGAGTCACAGCCCACGTTAGAGTCACAGCCCACGTTAGAGTCACAGCCCACGTTAGAGTCACAGCCCACGTTAGAGTCACAGCCCACGTTAGAGTCACAGCCCACGTTAGAGTCACAGCCCACGTTAGAGTCACAGCCCACGTTAGAGTCACAGCCCACGTTAGAGTCACAGCCCACGTTAGAGTCACAGCCCACGTTAGAGTCACAGCCCACGTTAGAGTCACAGCCCACGTTAGAGTCACAGCCCACGTTAGAGTCACAGCCCATGTCAGAGTCACAGCCCACGTTAGAGTCACAGCCCACGTCAACTCCATCAGCAGCAGAAAATAAAAGAGCAGACGATAAAACACAGAAGAAGAAGAAGACGCTAACGAAGGGCAACGCTGCTCTAAACACAAAAACCAAGAAAAACCAAAGTGAGGCTAAAGCTAACGCTCCAGCCAAGAAGACTGAGAAGAAAAAGAGTGAATCTGATAAAAAACACAACAACTCTGAGAAGAAAAAGAGTGAATCTGATAAAACAGCATTAAACTCATCTTCATCATCATCAGTAAAACCTTCGTCAGTAAAATCCAAACCTCCTCAAACCTTAGACTCTGTGGACAGAAAAGAAGAGCTGTGATGCACAGGTTTTATAAAACATCCTGCAGCTCTTCTGAGGAAACCATGGCAACGGACAATCACCAACAAACAAACAAACAAACGCTGCAAAATATATGAATCTGAACACGTGTGTTTATTATTTCTAGAACAGGGTCCAGTTTAGACCAGGACTCTTACACCAGGGTCCAGTTTAGACCAGGACTCTTAGACCAGGGTCCAGTTTAGACCAGGACTCTTAGACCAGGGTCCAGTTTAGACCAGGACTCTTAGACCAGGGTCCAGTTTAGACAAGGACTCTTAGACCAGGGTCCAGTTTAGACCAGGACTCTTAGACCAGGGTCCAGTTTAGACCAGGGTCCAGTTTAGACCAGGACTCTTAGACCAGGGTCCAGTTTAGACCAGGACTCTTAGACCAGGGTCATATTTCAGTTTCCAGTAAAATAATAAAAAATCACATCAATGAAAATTTGATATTTGACCAAATAAAAACGTCCTGACGTCATATGGATAAATCATCTTTAATATGAACTACTGCTGCTCATGGTGCAAACTTCAACAAAAAATGGTCAATATTTGGTGACCTTTGACCTTTTTCAGTGTAATATTCAGTGTGATGAACCCTATATTAAATCTATATTTACCCACGAAGTTTGAAATCGATGATAAAGTCCTGGACACTGAACTGTTTATTATATTGACCTTTGACCTTTGACCTAGAGCCACCAAAATAGATCCTATAGCACAGGTGACATGGACGAAGCTTCTCATCAAATTACAGACAATTTACTCCAGAAATGTGTCCAAACAAACAAACAAAAACAAACAAACACTACAAATCAACATGTTTGACCAAATGTTGATTTGATCAATAACACAAACTTTTGTCTGTTGTTTAGTGTTTTTCTTCAACATCATTTTTACATAAAAATCTAAAAACAGTTGAAATTGTAGTAAATTTTCTTGATTCATTTCATGTTGTTCAAACGTGTTGTTTTTCACATTTTATTCTGTCATTATATTTTATAAATATGAAAAAATAAAACACATTCAAATGTACAGTTGTTATTTGTGACAGAAGATCAAATGTTTTCACATTAAACCCAGAAGACTGTCGAAAATATTATAGTCTGTATGTGGAACCTGAACTTGACCTTTGACCTTTGAGCTATTCACCCCATGGGCCGCATTGGAATCTCTGGTGGCCCGCATTTAGCCCCTGGGCCACATGTTTGACACCCCTGCTCGAAAAAACACGTGTTTCCAGCCACAACAAGCCCCACCCTCTGCAAATGTTTGACCTGATTTGACCTTATGTCTGATCATTGTGAAAACACAATTTTGGTAACTATGACCTTTGACCTACATTCACCAAAAAATAATGGGATCTACTGTGGACGGTAGATCAGGTAGTTTTTGTTTTCATGAAGTTACTGATAAACAAAGAAAGTGAAACTAGAAGACTAGCCCCTCCCCTTTTAAATAGCCCTTTACACTGAAGGTCAGAGGTCAAGTGTCTCTGGTTCAAACCCAAGGTCGACAGATAAATATATCAATTTATGGAATAAGTTAAAAATGAATGATTGAAAAAAACTGATGTGAGTGTCGAGAGTCATGAGGGACCGACGAGGAAGATGGTGTCACTGAGGACTGACAGCAGAAGGAACACGACTGACAGCAGAAGGAACACGACTGACAGCAGAAGGAACACGACTGACAGCAGAAGGAACACGACTGACAGCAGAAGGAACACGACTGACAGCAGAAGGAACACGACTGACAGCATAAGGAACACGACTGACAGCAGAAGGAACACGACTGACAGCAGAAGGAACACGACTGACAGCAGAAGGAACACGACTGACAGCATAAGGAACACGACTGACAGCAGAAGGTACACGACTGACAGCAGAAGGAACACGACTGAAAGCAGAAGGAACACGACTGACAGCATAAGGAACACGACTGACAGCAGAAGGAACACGACTGACAGCAGAAGGAACACGACTGACAGCATAAGGAACACGACTGACAGCAGAAGGAACACGACTGAAAGCAGAAGGTACACGACTGACAGCAGAAGGAACACGACTGACAGCATAAGGAACACGACTGACAGCAGAAGGAACACGACTGAAAGCAGAAGGAACACGACTGACACAACTGACAGCAGTAGGAACACGACTGACAGCAGAAGGAACACGACTGACAGCAGAAGGAACACGACTGACAGCAGAAGGAACACGACTGACACCAGAAGGAACACGACTGACAGCAGAAGGAACACGACTGACAGCAGAAGGTACACGACTGACAGCAGAAGGTACACGACTGACAGCAGAAGGAACACGACTGACAGCATAAGGAACACGACTGACAGCAGAAGGAACACGACTGACAGCATAAGGAACACGACTGACAGCAGAAGGTACACGACTGACAGCAGAAGGTACACGACTGACAGCAGAAGGTACACGACTGACAACATAAGGAACACGACTGACAACATAAGGAACACGACTGACAGCAGAAGGAACACGACTGACAGCATAAGGAACACGACTGACAACATAAGGAACACGACTGACAGCAGAAGGAACACGACTGACAACATAAGGAACACGACTGACAACATAAGGAACACGACTGACAGCAGAAGGAACACGACTGACAGCATAAGGAACACGACTGACAGCAGAAGGTACACGACTGACAGCATAAGGAACACGACTGACAACATAAGGAACACGACTGACAGCAGAAGGAACACGACTGACAGCATAAGGAACACGACTGACAACATAAGGAACACGACTGACAGCAGAAGGAACATGACTGACAGCATAAGGAACACGACTGACAACATAAGGAACACGACTGACAGCAGAAGGAACACGACTGACAGCATAAGGAACACGACTGACAACATAAGGAACACGACTGACAACATAAGGAACACGACTGACAACATAAGGAACACGACTGACAGCAGAAGGAATACGAATGACAGCAGAAGGAACACGACTGACAGCAGAAGGAACACCACTGACAGCAGAAGGAACACCACTGACAGCAGAAGGAACACGACTGACAAAAGAAGGAACACGACTGACAGCAGAAGGTACACGACTGACAGCATAAGGAACACGACTGACAGCAGAAGGAACACGACTGACAGCATAAGGAACACAACTGACAGCAGAAGGTATACGACTGACAGCAGAAGGTACACGACTGACAGCAGAAGGTACACGACTGACAGCAGAAGGAACACGACTGACAGCATAAGGAACACGACTGACAGCAGAAGGAACACGACTGAAAGCAGAAGGAACACGACTGACACAACTGACAGCAGTAGGAACATGACTGACAGCAGAAGGAACACGACTGACAGCAGAAGGAACACGACTGACACCAGAAGGAACACGACTGACAGCAGAAGGAACACGACTGACAGCAGAAGGTACACGACTGACAGCAGAAGGTACGCGACTGAGAGCAGAAGGAACACGACTGACAGCATAAGGAACACGACTGACAGCAGAAGGAACACGACTGACAGCAGAAGGAACACGACTGACAGCATAAGGAACACGACTGACAGCAGAAGGAACACGACTGACAGCATAAGGAACACGACTGACAGCAGAAGGTACACGACTGACAGCAGAAGGTACACGACTGACAGCAGAAGGTACACGACTGACAGCAGAAGGAACACGACTGACAGCATAAGGAACACGACTGACAACATAAGGAACACGACTGACAGCAGAAGGAACACGACTGACAACATAAGGAACACGACTGACAACATAAGGAACACGACTGACAACATAAGGAACAAGACTGACAGCAGAAGGAATACGAATGACAGCAGAAGGAACACCACTGACAGCAGAAGGAACACCACTGACAGCAGAAGGAACACCACTGACAGCAGAAGGAACACCACTGACAGCAGAAGGAACACCACTGACAGCAGATGGAACACGACTGACAAAAGAAGGAACACGACTGACAGCAGAAGGTACACGACTGACAGCATAAGGAACACGACTGACAGCAGAAGGAACATGACTGACACAACTGACAGCAGAAGGAACACGACTGACAGCAGAAGGAACACGACTGACAGCAGAAGGAACACCACTGACAGCAGATGGAACACGACTGACAGCAGAAGGAACACGACTGACAGCAGAAGGAACACGACTGACACCAGAAGGAACACGACTGACAGCAGAAGGAACACGACTGACAGCAGAAGGAACACGACTGACAGCAGAAGGTACACGACTGACAGCAGAAGGTACACGACTGACAGCAGAAGGAACACGACTGACAGCATAAGGAACACGACTGACAGCAGAAGGAACACGACTGACAGCATAAGGAACACGACTGACAGCAGAAGGTACACGACTGACAGCAGAAGGTACACGACTGACAACATAAGGAACACGACTGACAGCAGAAGGAACACGACTGACAACATAAGGAACACGACTGACAACATAAGGAACACGACTGACAACATAAGGAACACGACTGACAGCAGAAGGAATACGAATGACAGCAGAAGGAACACGACTGACAGCAGAAGGAACACGACTGACAGCAGAAGGAACACCACTGACAGCAGATGGAACACGACTGACAAAAGAAGGAACACGACTGACAGCAGAAGGTACACGACTGACAGCATAAGGAACACGACTGACAGCAGAAGGAATACGACTGACAGCAGAAGGAACATGACTGACAGTAGAAGGAACATGACTGACAGCAGAATGAACACGACTGACACAACTGACAGCAGAAGGAACACGACTGACAGCAGAAGGAACACGACTGACAGCAGAAGGAACACGACTGACAGCAGATGGAACACGACTGACAAAAGAAAGAACACGACTGACAGCAAAAGGTACACGACTGGCAGCATAAGGAACACGACTGACAACAGAAGGAACACAACTGACAGCAGTAGGAACACGACTGACAGCAGAAGGAACACGACTGACAGCAGAAGGAACACGACTGACAGCAGAAGGAACACGACTGACAGCAGAAGGAACACGACTGACAAAAGGAACACGACTGACAGCAGAAGGAACACGACTGACAGCAGAAGGAACACGACTGACAGCAGAAGGAACACGACTGACAAAAGAAGGAACACGACTGACAGCATAAGGAACACGACTGACAAAAGAAGGAACACGACTGACAGCAGAAGGCACACGACTGACAGCAGAAGGAACACGACTGACAGCAGAAGGAACACGACTGACAGCAGAAGGAACACGACTGACAGCAGAAGGAACACGACTGACAGCAGCAGGAACACGACTGAAAGCAGCAGGAACACGACTGACAGCAGTAGGAACACGACTGACAGCAGAAGGGGACAACTGACAGCAGAAGGAACACGACTGACAGCAGAAGGATTACGACTGACACCAGAAGGAACACAACTGACACCAGAAGGAACACGACTGACAGCAGAAGGAACACGACTGACAGCAGAAGGGGATGACTGACAGCAGAAGGAACACGACTGACAGCAGAAGGAATACAACTGACAGCAGAAGGAATACGACTGACAGCAGAAGGGGATGACTGACAGCAGAAGGAACACGACTGACAGCAGAAGGAACACGACTGACAGCATAGGGAACACGACTGACACCAGAAGGAATACGACTGACAGCAGAAGGAACACGACTGACACCAGAAGGAATACGACTGACAGCAGAAGGAACACGACTGACAGCATAAGGAACACGACTGACAAAAGAAGGAACACGACTGACAAAAGAAGGAACACGACTGACAAAAGAAGGTACACGACTGACAGCATAAGGAACACGACTGACACCAGAAGGAACACGACTGACAGCAGAAGGAACACGACTGACAGCAGAAGGAACACGACTGACAGCATAAGGAACACGACTGACACCAGAATGAACACGACTGACACCAGAAGGAACACGACTGACAGCAGAAGGAACACGACTGACAGCAGAAGGAATACGACTGACAGCAGAAGGAACACGACTGACAGCAGAAGGAACACGACTGACAAAAGAAGGAACACGACTGACAGCAGAAGGTACACGACTGACAGCATAAGGAACACGACTGACACCAGAAGGAACACGACTGACAGCAGAAGGAACACGACTGACAGCAGAAGGAACACGACTGACAGCAGAAGGATTACGACTGACAGCAGAAGGAACACGACTGACAGCAGATGGAACACGACTGACAAAAGAAGGAACACGACTGACAGCAGAAGGTACACGACTGACAGCATAAGGAACACGACTGACAGCATAAGGAACACGACTGACAACAGAAGGAACACGACTGACAGCAGAAGGAACACGACTGACAGCAGAAGGGGATGACTGACAGCAGAAGGAACACGACTGACAGCAGAAGGAATACAACTGACAGCAGAAGGAATACGACTGACAGCAGAAGGGGATGACTGACAGCAGAAGGAACACGACTGACAGCAGAAGGAACACGACTGACAGCATAGGGAACACGACTGACACCAGAAGGAATACGACTGACAGCAGAAGGAACACGACTGACACCAGAAGGAACACGACTGACAGCAGAAGGAACACGACTGACAGCATAAGGAACACGACTGACAAAAGAAGGAACACGACTGACAAAAGAAGGAACACGACTGACAGCAGAAGGTACACGACTGACAGCATAAGGAACACGACTGACACCAGAAGGAACACGACTGACAGCAGAAGGAACACGACTGACAGCAGAAGGAACACGACTGACAGCATAAGGAACACGACTGACACCAGAAGGAACACGACTGACACCAGAAGGAACACGACTGACAGCAGAAGGAACACGACTGACAGCAGAAGGAATACGACTGACAGCAGAAGGAACACGACTGACAGCAGAAGGAACACGACTGACAAAAGAAGGAACACGACTGACAGCAGAAGGTACACGACTGACAGCATAAGGAACACGACTGACACCAGAAGGAACACGACTGACAGCAGAAGGAACACGACTGACAGCAGAAGGAACACGACTGACAGCAGAAGGAACACGACTGACAGCAGAAGGATTACGACTGACACCAGAAGGAACACGACTGACACCAGAAGGAACACGACTGACAGCAGATGGAACACGACTGACAAAAGAAGGAACACGACTGACAGCAGAAGGTACACGACTGACAGCATAAGGAACACGACTGACAGCATAAGGAACACGACTGACAACAGAAGGAATACGACTGACAGCAGAAGGAACATGACTGACAGCAGAAGGAACACGACTGACACAACTGACAGCAGAAGGAACACGACTGACAGCAGAAGGAACACCACTGACAGCAGATGGAACACGACTGACAAAAGAAGGAACACGACTGACAGCAGACGGTACACGACTGACAGCATAAGGAACACGACTGACACCAGAAGGAACACGACTGACAGCAGAAGGAACATGACTGACAGCAGAAGGAATACGACTGACAGCAGAAGGAACACGACTGACAGCAGAAGGAACACGACTGACAGCATAAGGAACACGACTGACACCAGAAGGAACACGACTGACAGCAGAAGGAACACGACTGACAGCAGAAGGAACACGACTGACAGCAGAAGGATTACGACTGACAGCAGAAGGATTACGACTGACACCAGAAGGAACACGACTGACACCAGAAGGAACACGACTGACACCAGAAGGAACACGACTGACAGCAGAAGGAACACGACTGACAGCAGAAGGATTATGACTGACAGCAGAAGGAACACGACTGACAGCAGAAGGAATACGACTGACAAAAGAAGGAACACGACTGACAGCAGAAGGTACACGACTGACAGCAGAAGGAACACGACTGACAGCAGAAGGAACACGACTGACAGCAGAAGGTACACGACTGACAGCAGAAGGTACACGACTGACAGCAGAAGGAACACGACTGACAGCATAAGGAACACGACTGACAGCAGAAGGAACACGACTGACAGCATAAGGAACACGACTGACAGCAGAAGGTACACGACTGACAGCAGAAGGTACACGACTGACAACATAAGGAACACGACTGACAGCAGAAGGAACACGACTGACAACATAAGGAACACGACTGACAACATAAGGAACACGACTGACAACATAAGGAACACGACTGACAGCAGAAGGAATACGAATGACAGCAGAAGGAACACGACTGACAGCAGAAGGAACACGACTGACAGCAGAAGGAACACCACTGACAGCAGATGGAACACGACTGACAAAAGAAGGAACACGACTGACAGCAGAAGGTACACGACTGACAGCATAAGGAACACGACTGACAGCAGAAGGAATACGACTGACAGCAGAAGGAACATGACTGACAGTAGAAGGAACATGACTGACAGCAGAATGAACACGACTGACACAACTGACAGCAGAAGGAACACGACTGACAGCAGAAGGAACACGACTGACAGCAGAAGGAACACGACTGACAGCAGATGGAACACGACTGACAAAAGAAAGAACACGACTGACAGCAAAAGGTACACGACTGGCAGCATAAGGAACACGACTGACAGCAGAAGGAATACGAATGACAGCAGAAGGAACACGACTGACAGCAGAAGGAACACGACTGACAGCAGAAGGAACACCACTGACAGCAGATGGAACACGACTGACAAAAGAAGGAACACGACTGACAGCAGAAGGTACACGACTGACAGCATAAGGAACACGACTGACAGCAGAAGGAATACGACTGACAGCAGAAGGAACATGACTGACAGTAGAAGGAACATGACTGACAGCAGAATGAACACGACTGACACAACTGACAGCAGAAGGAACACGACTGACAGCAGAAGGAACACGACTGACAGCAGAAGGAACACGACTGACAGCAGATGGAACACGACTGACAAAAGAAAGAACACGACTGACAGCAAAAGGTACACGACTGGCAGCATAAGGAACACGACTGACAACAGAAGGAACACAACTGACAGCAGTAGGAACACGACTGACAGCAGAAGGAACACGACTGACAGCAGAAGGAACACGACTGACAGCAGAAGGAACACGACTGACAGCAGAAGGAACACGACTGACAGCAGAAGGAACACGACTGACAGCAGAAGGAACACGACTGACAAAAGGAACACGACTGACAGCAGAAGGAACACGACTGACAGCAGAAGGAACACGACTGACAGCAGAAGGAACACGACTGACAAAAGAAGGAACACGACTGACAGCATAAGGAACACGACTGACAAAAGAAGGAACACGACTGACAGCAGAAGGCACACGACTGACAGCAGAAGGAACACGACTGACAGCAGAAGGAACACGACTGACAGCAGAAGGAACACGACTGACAGCAGAAGGAACACGACTGACAGCAGCAGGAACACGACTGAAAGCAGCAGGAACACGACTGACAGCAGTAGGAACACGACTGACAGCAGAAGGGGACAACTGACAGCAGAAGGAACACGACTGACAGCAGAAGGATTACGACTGACAGCAGAAGGAACACGACTGACAGCAGAAGGATTACGACTGACAGCAGAAGGAACACGACTGACAGCAGTAGGAACACGACTGACACCAGAAGGAACACAACTGACACCAGAAGGAACACGACTGACAGCAGAAGGAACACGACTGACAGCAGAAGGGGATGACTGACAGCAGAAGGAACACGACTGACAGCAGAAGGAATACAACTGACAGCAGAAGGAATACGACTGACAGCAGAAGGAATACGACTGACAGCAGAAGGAACACGACTGACAGCATAAGGAACACGACTGACAAAAGAAGGAACACGACTGACAAAAGAAGGAACACGACTGACAGCAGAAGGTACACGACTGACAGCATAAGGAACACGACTGACACCAGAAGGAACACGACTGACAGCAGAAGGAACACGACTGACAGCAGAAGGAACACGACTGACAGCATAAGGAACACGACTGACACCAGAAGGAACACGACTGACACCAGAAGGAACACGACTGACAGCAGAAGGAACACGACTGACACCAGAAGGAATACGACTGACAGCAGAAGGAACACGACTGACAGCAGAAGGAACACGACTGACAAAAGAAGGAACACGACTGACAGCAGAAGGTACACGACTGACAGCAAAAGGAACACGACTGACACCAGAAGGAACACGACTGACAGCAGAAGGAACACGACTGACAGCAGAAGGAACACGACTGACAGCAGAAGGATTACGACTGACAGCAGAAGGAACACGACTGACAGCAGATGGAACACGACTGACAAAAGAAGGAACACGACTGACAGCAGAAGGTACACGACTGACAGCATAAGGAACACGACTGACAGCATAAGGAACACGACTGACAACAGAAGGAACACGACTGACAGCAGAAGGAACACGACTGACAGCAGAAGGGGATGACTGACAGCAGAAGGAACACGACTGACAGCAGAAGGAATACAACTGACAGCAGAAGGAATACGACTGACAGCAGAAGGGGATGACTGACAGCAGAAGGAACACGACTGACAGCAGAAGGAACACGACTGACAGCATAGGGAACACGACTGACACCAGAAGGAATACGACTGACAGCAGAAGGAACACGACTGACACCAGAAGGAACACGACTGACAGCAGAAGGAACACGACTGACAGCATAAGGAACACGACTGACAAAAGAAGGAACACGACTGACAAAAGAAGGAACACGACTGACAGCAGAAGGTACACGACTGACAGCATAAGGAACACGACTGACACCAGAAGGAACACGACTGACAGCAGAAGGAACACGACTGACAGCAGAAGGAACACGACTGACAGCATAAGGAACACGACTGACACCAGAAGGAACACGACTGACACCAGAAGGAACACGACTGACAGCAGAAGGAACACGACTGACAGCAGAAGGAATACGACTGACAGCAGAAGGAACACGACTGACAGCAGAAGGAACACGACTGACAAAAGAAGGAACACGACTGACAGCAGAAGGTACACGACTGACAGCATAAGGAACACGACTGACACCAGAAGGAACACGACTGACAGCAGAAGGAACACGACTGACAGCAGAAGGAACACGACTGACAGCAGAAGGAACACGACTGACAGCAGAAGGAACACGACTGACAGCAGAAGGATTACGACTGACACCAGAAGGAACACGACTGACACCAGAAGGAACACGACTGACAGCAGATGGAACACGACTGACAAAAGAAGGAACACGACTGACAGCAGAAGGTACACGACTGACAGCATAAGGAACACGACTGACAGCATAAGGAACACGACTGACAACAGAAGGAATACGACTGACAGCAGAAGGAACATGACTGACAGCAGAAGGAACACGACTGACACAACTGACAGCAGAAGGAACACGACTGACAGCAGAAGGAACACCACTGACAGCAGATGGAACACGACTGACAAAAGAAGGAACACGACTGACAGCAGACGGTACACGACTGACAGCATAAGGAACACGACTGACACCAGAAGGAACACGACTGACAGCAGAAGGAACATGACTGACAGCAGAAGGAATACGACTGACAGCAGAAGGAACACGACTGACAGCAGAAGGAACACGACTGACAGCATAAGGAACACGACTGACACCAGAAGGAACACGACTGACAGCAGAAGGAACACGACTGACAGCAGAAGGAACACGACTGACAGCAGAAGGAACACGACTGACAGCAGAAGGATTACGACTGACAGCAGAAGGATTACGACTGACACCAGAAGGATTACGACTGACACCAGAAGGAACACAACTGACACCAGAAGGAACACGACTGACAGCAGAAGGAACACGACTGACAGCAGAAGGAATACGACTGAAAGCAGAAGGAACACGACTGACAGCAGAAGGGACACGACTGACAGCAGAAGGAACACGACTGACAGCAGAAGGAACATGACTGACAGCAGAAGGAACACGACTGACAGCAGAAGGAACACGACTGACAGCAGAAGGAACACGACTGACAGCAGAAGGAACACGACTGACAGCAGAAGGAATACGACTGAAAGCAGAAGGAACACGACTGACACAACTGACAGCAGTAGGAACACGACTGACAGCAGAAGGAACACGACTGACAGCAGAAGGAACACGACTGACAGCAGAAGGAACACGACTGACAGCAGAAGGAACACGACTGACAGCAGAAGGAACATGACTGACAGCAGAAGGAACACGACTGACAGCAGAAGGAACACGACTGACAGCAGAAGGAACACGACTGACAGCAGAAGGAACATGACTGACAGCAGAAGGAACACGACTGACAGCAGAAGGAACACGACTGACAGCAGAAGGAACACGACTGACAGCAGAAGGAACACGACTGACAGCAGAAGGAATACGACTGAAAGCAGAAGGAACACGACTGACACAACTGACAGCAGTAGGAACACGACTGACAGCAGAAGGAACACGACTGACAGCAGAAGGAACACGACTGACAGCAGAAGGAACACGACTGACAGCAGAAGGAACACGACTGACAGCAGAAGGAACACGACTGACAGCAGAAGGAACATGACTGACAGCAGAAGGAACACGACTGACAGCAGAAGGAACATGACTGACAGCAGAAGGAACACGACTGACAGCAGAAGGGGACGACTGGCAAAGTAGTGCAATACGAAGGACTGGGGCTTCCCCACCAGGCCCGGTTAGGACCACGGGACCTAACCTTTCCCATTAGCCTGCCTGCTCAATGGCCTGTCTGGCCTGACCCCCGCCCCAATTAGTTTGCTTATAAACAATAGTAACCCGCTCGGAGCTCCACAGAGTCAGAGCTGTAGTTATTGACAGCGGGTTTTTTTTTAAAGAAACACATTGTGATTGCAGTGTTTCCACTACATTCATTTACTAGCGGAGGCCCCCGCATTTTCAAAGACATCACCGCGTTGAAAACAAAAGTAGCCTGAACTACACATAAATATCTTGAATCATATACTCTTTGCCAGAGCGCATCTTTGAAGTGACAGATCAGCTGATCAGACAGACGGAGGAGGAGTGTATCTGTGTGATTCGGGCAACGAAAAGGTTTATTTATTACACTAGTTTGAGATAACTGATCATTTTTAAAAGTTAAATAGATGTTTGCTAAATATTGACAGCCAGCTAACGTTACATAACATTGCAGTTAATTGTGCAAGGTGCCAACTAAGCTAAGTTATAATATAGCATTAAGCTAATATCCACACAAGGTAATGCTAACTCCAGATGGCTTTATGGAAGTATTTCTGAAAAAAAATAAAACCATTGACCAGGATGAGCCTAGACAAGTATCATTAACCTTTTTCTAAGTCATAGATTATCACATGTTCACATTTATAATAGAAAGAAAAAGAAGGTTAGTCAAGGAGGAGGAGGTGAAAGGTCAGAAATTAACTGAGTTGTTTATTAAACCCAGCAGCAGCCAGAGTGGTGCTGATGCTAACGCTACCGTTAGCTCTGGATATATATTGTGCTTTTCTTTTTTTGCTTTTCTTTTTTTTGCTATTTAGCATGATTTCAATTTATGTTTAGTTTAGCTAAAATGTTCCACCTGCTGACCTTTTTAGGAAGTGTTTTTTTTTATTGATCCCATATTTTATCACAGCAGAGCTTATGGACTTTATTTTATGTTATTTTCATTAGAATTGCATTCATGATAATTGTACAGTTGTATGTGTGTGTGTGTGAACTGTTTAAGTTTTTCTCACTAAAGGTTAGTGTGAGTTGACCTTGTCTGTTTTATTTGATCAATATTACAATATATTGGGAAACTGAAAAACAGAATAGTATATATGAGCACATATTAATACATGTAATGTTAATTTTAATACAGTATATATTAGGTCAGGTGGTCTGCAGGAAGCCTGACAGATGTTTAAACTTCAGTTATAGGATAGACTGTTGACCTTTGAACTTTAACATTGAATATTAGTGTTTATTAACCATACTAATATAACATCTGAAAAGTTTGGTGACAAAATAATACAAACATGTTGTTAATAACACATATGTAAGTAACCTTAGACTAAAGGAAATATGGTGAAAAGTACTGTACTGTACTGTGCTGTACTGTACTGTACTGTACTGTACTGAGCTGTACTGTACTGTACTGTACTGTACTGTACTGTACTGACCTGTACTGTACTGTACTGAGCTGTACTGTACTGTACTGAGCTGTACTGTACTGTACTGACCTGTACTGTACTGTACTGAGCTGTACTGTACTGTACTGTACTGTACTGTACTGACCTGTACTGTACTGTACTGACCTGTACTGTACTGTACTGAGCTGTACTGTACTGTACTGAGCTGTACTGTACTGTACTGTACTGACCTGTACTGTACTGTACTGTACTGAGCTGCACTGTACTGTACTGAGCTGTACTGTACTGTACTGTACTGTACTGTACTGAGCTGCACTGTACTGAGCTGTACTGTACTGTACTGAGCTGTACTGTACTGTACTGAGCTGCACTGTACTGTACTGACGTGTACTGTACTGTACTGAGCTGTACTGTACTGTACTGAGCTGTACTGTACTGTACTGACCTGTACTGTACTGTACTGTACTGAGCTGCACTGTACTGTACTGAGCTGTACTGTACTGTACTGTACTGTACTGAGCTGCACTGTACTGTACTGAGCTGTACTGTACTGTACTGACCTGTACTGTACTGTACTGAGCTGTACTGTACTGTACTGAGCTGTACTGTACTGTACTGAGCTGTACTGTACTGTACTGACCTGTACTGTACTGTACTGTACTGACCTGTACTGTACTGTACTGAGCTGTACTGTACTGTACTGTACTGAGCTGTACTGACCTGTACTGTACTGTACTGAGCTGTACTGTACTGTACTGACCTGTACTGTACTGTACTGAGCTGTACTGTACTGTACTGTACTGTACTGTACTAACCTGTACTGTACTGAGCTGTACTGTACTGTACTGTACTGAGCTGTATTGTACTGTACTGAGCTGTACTGACCTGTACTGTACTGTACTGTACTGAGCTGTACTGTACTGTACTGACCTGTACTGTACTGTACTGAGCTGTACTGTACTGTACTGACCTGTACTGACCTGTACTGTACTGAGCTGTACTGTACTGTACTGAGCTGTACTGTACTGACCTGTACTGTACTGTACTGAGCTGTACTGTACTGTACTGTACTGAGCTGTACTGACCTGTACTGTACTGTACTGAGCTGTACTGTACTGTACTGTACTGTACTGAGCTGTACTGTACTGTACTGAGCTGTACTGTACTGTACTGACCTGTACTGTACTGAGCTGTACTGTACTGTACTGAGCTGTACTGTACTGTACTGACCTGTACTGACCTGTACTGACCTGTACTGTACTGTACTGAGCTGTACTGTACTGTACTGTACTGAGCTGTACTGTACTGTACTGACCTGTACTGACCTGTACTGACCTGTACTGTACTGTACTGAGCTGTACTGTACTGTACTGTACTGAGCTGTACTGTACTGTACTGAGCAGTTGTCATGCAGTAGTTTCATAGTGTGTTGTCGTGTCACAGACACTATAATAGTATTGCTTTAATTGCTATAAGGGAATTAAAAAGCCCCCCTAACCCCCACATGTGTGGTTTTTGGAGGGGATTTTTTTCCTTCCTCCATGGTGCTGGAATTGGCCTGGATGCTGCGGGATATTCCCGGTCCTGGTCCCCACACCCCAGACCTGGATAAACCACCAAGGACCATAGGGATCCTACGCTGTCCTGCTGCAGGTAAGGTGCTCCAGGTGTCCACGGACAAACCAGGAAGTGAATGGAGGGATGTGACAAAGGAACCCTAACCCTAACCCAGTGAAGAGACGATTCCAGAAGCTAAATGTGAACCAATCAATCAAATTTTATTTCGATAGCACCTTACAACACCCAGATAGACAACTGAAGTGGAACATCCAGTGACACAGTTGAACATTTCGGAGTTTTATTTGATGCACATCTTTCATTCAAAGGGTCAGAGGTCAGAGGTCAGGGCACATTCACCAAACATTTAGAACAGCATTAGCAACAACATTAGCCAAAATTAAATGACCCCTAACCCTATCACCCCTGTGCTCCAAACCCTGACCCCTGACCCCTAACCCTATCACCCCTGTGCTCCAAACCCTGACCCCTAACCCTATCACCCCTGTGCTCCAAACCCTGACCCCTGACCCCTAACCCTATCACCCCTGTGCTCCAAACCCTGACCCCTAACCCTATCACCCCTGTGCTCCAAACCCTGACCCCTAACCCTATCACCCCTGTGCTCCAAACCCTGACCCCTAACCCTATCACCCCTGTGCTCCAAACCCTGACCCCTGACCCCTAACCCTATCACCCCTGTGCTCCAAACCCTGACCCCTAACCCTATCACCCCTGTGCTCCAAACCCTGACCCCTAACCCTATCACCCCTGTGCTCCAAACCCTGACCCCTAACCCTATCACCCCTGTGCTCCAAACCCTGACCTCTGACCCTATCACCCCTGTGCTCCAAACCCTGACCCCTGACCCCTAACCCTATCACCCCTGTGCTCCAAACCCTGACCCCTAACCCTATCACCCCTGTGCTCCAAACCCTGACCTCTGACCCCTAACCCTATCACCCCTGTGCTCCAAACCCTGACCCCTGACCCCTAACCCTATCACCCCTGTGCTCCAAACCCTGACCCCTAACCCTATCACCCCTGTGCTCCAAACCCTGACCCCTAACCCTATCACCCCTGTGCTCCAAACCCTGACCTCTGACCTCTGACCCTATCACCCCTGTGCTCCAAACCCTGACCCCTAACCCTATCACCCCTGTGCTCCAAACCCTGACCCCTAACCCTATCACCCCTGTGCTCCAAACCCTGACCCCTAACCCTATCACCCCTGTGCTCCAAACCCTGACCTCTGACCCTGTCACCCCTGTGCTCCAAACCCTGACCCCTGACCCCTAACCCTATCACCCCTGTGCTCCAAACCCTGACCTCTGACCTCTGACCCTGTCACCCCTGTGCTCCAAACCCTGACCCCTGACCCCTAACCCTATCACCCCTGTGCTCCAAACCCTGACCCCTGACCCCTAACCCTATCACCCCTGTGCTCCAAACCCTTCACTGGCTACCAGTTGAGTTTAGAATTAAATTTAAAATCCTCCTCCTTACATATAAAACCATTAATGGTATGGGTTAGGGTTAGGGGTCAGAGGTCAGGGGTTAATGGTATGGGCCCCTCTTATCTTAAAGATGATCTGGTTCCGTACCAACCCAATAGAACCCTTCGTTCTCAGAATGCAGCTTTATTGAAAGTTCCTAGGGTTTGTAAAAGTACAGTAGGAGCTAGAGCCTTTAGTTACCATGGTTACTGTCTTATGGAGCTAGAGCCTTTAGTTACCATGGTTACTGTCTGATGGAGCTAGAGCCTTTAGTTACCATGGTTACTGTCTGATGGAGCTAGAGCCTTTAGTTACCATGGTTACTGTCTGATGGAGCTAGAGCCTTTAGTTACCATGGTTACTGTCTGATGGAATCATCTTCATTTAATATTAAATTAATTAATTATTAATATTATTTCCCCATTTCAGTGCGTGTTACCAGCATTCGTTATTCGCTGATCAGGATAGGGACATCAGAGTTCCAGCTGCTTTTGCGCTGATTAAACGGTGCAGGAGGGTCCAGGGCGGTGCCAGGAAGTCTCTTAGAGTTTCTGCTACTGCCAAGAGGGCCGCTGACAGGCATCACTCAGATCCTCCTCCGTACCAGGTGGGGCAGAGGGTTTGGCTCTGGGTAGAGAACTGTACCCTTGTCTGTCAGGCGTATTTACCCAGGTCCCTGCACATCCATCCCACCTTCCATGTCAGTCACATTAAGCCCCGCCCCCTGGTTCCCCACACTGCCCAGGATGATAGATGGAAGCCCCCTGTACACCGTACCCCTCCTAGCTGCATGTCGTCCAGGTGGAGGGTGGCAGTATCTGGGAGGGTGACGGTCCTGAGGAGACTTCCTGGATCCCTGCCCGCTACGTGGTCGACCCATCCCTCATCGCCAACTTCCATCGGGACCACCTGGAGATCCCAGGGCCGTCGGGAGACAGCCTTTGAGGGGGGGGCACTGTCATATGCTCACTGTCACCTTTCACCTCATTCATTTTCACCTGGTTCCTTGTCCACCTGTCCTTATGTTCTTACATCTGAGCTCAGAATGAAGAGTCTGCATTAGGGTCCTTCACACTACACTACCCCTGACAGTTGGTGTGTTCGTGTGACTTCACTTCTTCTACTTTTGTTCTGAAAAAAAATTCACCAGGAAAGTTAACTGTGGAATTTAGAGAAAAACAGAAAAATTAAAACTTTTTTTTTACTTCAGATGATTGGACTCTTTTCTGTCACATGTTGTCATATGTTTGTCTCCCTACATAGGTCAAAGGTCAGAGTACTCTTATTCTGTACTGCAGTATAAGTACAGTTACTGCTGTGAAAAAATACTCTGGTAAAAGTACAAGTACTGATTCAACTGCTTTACTGAAATAATATTAAACTCTTTAAACTTCCATTTATTTGACCTAAAAGTTTAAATAAAAGTTAATGAATGTTGTCCATCCATGGGAGGGGTTTGTTTTTACAGATGACACCCTAATGTTTGTACACAACAGTCAGAATCTCGGAGTATTTTAGCTTAAAACACAGTAAATCAAATATATTTGTATGAAAGTGTGTGTACAGTGAGACTATAGGACCACAGCAGGAGGTCTGACCTGGATAAATACTATTTGGACATGTCCAGGCAGTGTCCAAAAATGTCCCACTAGGAACACGTTTGGACACAGTTGAATAAAAAGGCTGCTCTTCCTACATGCTTCAGGGGACAGTTATCGATGTGGACTCTATGGGAGGTTAGTAGTGCCGAGTGTCCCACCTGGGTCTAAGTGAAGGTTAGTGTTAGACCAGGCACTGGACCAAACTTCATGAAGGTAAAACATGGCAGATGGTCACAGGGGTCAAGGGTCATTTATTTACAGATACAAAAATACAGTGTAATTAACTCACTCACTGCCATTGACGTATATATACGTCAATTGAAATACTTACGCTCACTGCCATCGATGCATATATACGTCAATCACGGGCGAGGGGCGGGGAGCGGTCTCGCGCAGCCTGTCACTGAAAATCAGACTGGTTTCCAAGTGCTCCGCTATTTTAGATCCTCCTGAGCAGATTGGACCCCTAAAATGTCCCGGAACCATGGTGTAAAGCCCAGGTAAATTAAACCGCTCATAATGCTCTTTTTATGGGGCAGAATAACAGAGCATGCGCCCCCTCTAAACGGACCGGGGATCAGCGGTCTGAAGCACCGCGTTTAATCCGCTCATAATGCTCTGTTTATGGGCAGAATAACAGAGCATGCGCCCCCTCTAAACGGACCGGGGATCAGCGGTCTGAAGCCGCGCGTTTAATCCGCCCATAACGCTCTGGTCTGGGGCTGCATATGAAGGCATAATCATATTTATATAATATAAAGGTATAAGTCCAGTGTGGTTTTGTAGTACCATGCCTCCATAAAAATATTTCTAAGTCCACACTGGAGCGCCACCAGTTAAAACTCTCGTTCCTTGTAACGTGGATGTACTTGAAAAAATACCTCCCAGAAAAGCGCTAAATGCACTATGCAGGCGGTGTCCCCGTTGACTTTGAATGGGGATGCCCTAGCAACTACCAAAGAGCAAAATCAGTTTACGTGTGGCAAAGTGTGGACTTAGAAATATTTTTATAGAGGCATGGTACTACCCGGGTGAAGCTGTGGACTTAGAAATATTTTTATAGAGGCATGGTACTACCCGGGTGAAGCTGAAATATTTCTAAGTCCACACTTTGCCACACGTAAACGGATTTTGCTCTTTGGTAGTTGCTAGGGCATCCCTATTCAAAGTCAACGGAGACACCTTCTGCATAGTGCATTTAGCACTTTTCTGGGAGGTATTTTTTCAAGTACATCCACGTTACAAGGAACGAGAGTTTTAACTGGTGGTGCTCCAGTGTAATAAGAGGCCAGCTTCGGAAGGTGCGTTACCCGTGCAAAGATAGAGGGACATCGGATCCCTTTATTGGATTTATGCCCTCCGAACCTCCAGATCGAAAGGCATTTATGAAGCCCCGCCTCTGAAGGGCCTATGCTCTCCGTTTGTCGGTTCAGCGGTAGGTTCCTTCAACATTGCGGGCTGGTACACGTTAGGTATTCGGGAGGGGAGGAAAGGGCTCCGGCCTCCAGGAGAGGATGCGGGACAGAGATGCGCTGTCTCCCTCAGTGGCTCTCCAACGGTATCCGCGAGTGCCAGGCGGTGCCTGGGGTCCGTCTAACCCGGCGGCGGGTTGCGGTCCCGGTCACGGCGGCCAGAGCTGACGCGGGTCCGTTATAAATAACTATGTTTCTCTTATCCTTGTTCACACACGGCAGTGGGCGCGGTTACAGCTCCGGCGGCGGAGCGCTGGCCCCAGCGGCTGTGTATAACCCCGGGGTGCGCGCTGCTCGCGCGGTGCGCTCTGAGGGGGCGGTGTGTTCCTTTTCCCTGGCCCCCGCCCAGGTCTGTCGCCCTAACCGAGGAGGCCCCTTTCCCGTCCCGCCCTACTAAAGGGCTCACAGGGGGGGGTTGGGGATGCCCTCCTCGGGACCGGCGACTCTCCTGGGGGCCTTGGATCGGCTCCTCCGCCCCCTCGGATCACCGCACTGCCGCGGGTGGGCTCCACCTTCGGGGCTATCCTAGTTGATCCTCCAGTATAGCAGCATATGCTTGTCCCACATATTAAACCGCTGGAAGGTCGGTACAGTGAAACTACGAATGGCTCATTAAATCAGTTATGGTTCCTTTGGTCGGTGAGGTGAGTCCCGAGCAGGCGGGGCTCTCTCTTCATGCGTCCGGCTCTGCCGGTTCTGACCCCACATTGGCAGGTGGGGAGTTTGACTGGGGCGGTACGAAGGGAACGTGAGCTGGGGTCTCAGACCATCGTGAGAGGCTCAGGGAGAAAAGACACTCACATAAAGTAAAAGGGAACGTGAGCTGGGTAAACGGCCTCCTCCTAGTCCCAAGGGTTTTTTTTTAACCTTTTTGGAATATTTCTAAGTCCAGTGTGGACTTAGAAAATTTTATCTTTATATTTGTAGTACCAAGGGTTTTTTTTTTTAACCTTTTTGGAATATTTCTAAGTCCAGTGTGGACTTAGAAAAATTTCAAAAAATAAAAAAAACCCTTGGTACTACAAAGATAAAGATAGAAAATTTTCTAAGTCCACATTGGACTTAGAAAAATTCCAAAAAATAAAAAAAAAACCTTGGTACTACAAATGGAAAGATAGAAAATTTTCTAAGTCCACTTTGGACTTAGAAAAATTCCAAAAAATAAAAAAAACCCTTGGTACTACAAATGGAAAGATAGAAAATTTTCTAAGTCCACTTTGGACTTAGAAAAATTCCAAAAAGATAGAAAATTTTCTAAGTCCACGTTGGACTTAGAAAAATTTCTGATATTTTTTCGTTTTGTAGTACCAAGGCTCTGGTTGTCTTACGGCGCCGGTTGAAGGGGTTTAGCCCGAGGAGGGGGCTTAAGTTTGGGGTACCAGGGACCGACTGGGGCAGTCGGTCCCTGGAGGTCCTGTAAGGGCCGGGTGTGTCTAGATTGTGGCCGGGGATAGGGAGCCTTTTTTCGGGTATAGGTCCCAGGGTTAGACCCCTGGTTCTATGGGGCTCCAGGGGTCCACGTGCCCGGCTACTCTGCCCCAGAATGGGGCCTTGAGGCTGGGTATAAAGCCTGGCCTCCTGAGCCCTGGTTCTATGGGGCTCCAGGGGTCCACGTGCCCGGCTACTCTGCCCCAGAATGGGGCCTTGAGGCTGGGTATAAAGCCTGGCCTCCTGAGCCCTGGTTCTATGGGGCTCCAGGGGTCCACGTGACCGGCTACTCTGCCCCAGAATGGGGCCTTGAGGCTGGGTATAAAGCCTGGCCTCCTGAGCCCTGGTTCTATGGGGCTCCAGGGGTCCACGTGCCCGGCTACTCTGCCCCAGAATGGGGCCTTGAGGCTGGGTATAAAGCCTGGCCTCCTGAGCCCTGGTTCTATGGGGCTCCAGGGGTCCACGTGACCGGCTACTCTGCCCCAGAATGGGGCCTTAAGGCTGGGTCTAAAGCCTGGCCTTTTTACCCCTGGTTCTATGGGGCTCCAGGGGTCCACGTGCCCGGCTACTGTGCCCCAGAATGGGGCCTTCAGGCTGGGTCAAGGCCCGGCCTTTTTACCCCTGGTTCTATGGGGCTCCAGGTCCCCAGCAACCACCAAGAGGCAAAACTCGCTACGTGTGAAAGTGGGACTTTGTCATTTTTCTAAACTGGAGGCATGGTACTACCGGGGTGAAGCAAGTCCCATTGGAGGCTTGCTGTTAGCTTCCGGAGGATGGCAGGGGAAAAAGCAACAAAAGGGAACAGATGTCCCTTCATTTTGGTCCGGGGAAGGTACCCTGCGAATCCTGCCTGCCTGCGCCTGGAGGAACACCACTTAAAATCGTGGTTTCTGAAATGGGGGAAGCACGTGAAAAAAAACCTCCCAAGAAAGTGCTAAATGCACTATGCAGAAGGTGTCTCCATTGACTTTGAATGGGGAGGCCCCAGCAACTACCAAGAAGCAAAACTCAATCACGTAAGGCAAAATAGACAGGTCCCCAGCAACTACCAAGAGGCAAAACTCGCTACGTCTGAAAGTTGGACTTTGTCATTTTTCTGAACTGGAGGCATGGTACTACCAGAGTGAAGCTGAAATTTTTCTAAGTCCCACCAGAGGCATGGTACTACCAGGAAAGAAGCTTAAATTTTTCTAAGTCCCACCAGAGGCATGGTACTACCAGGAGTGAAGCTGACATTTTTCTAAGTCCCACCAGAGGCATGGTACTACCAGGAGTGAAGCTGACATTATTCTAAGTCCCACCAGAGGCATGGTACTACCAGGAGTGAATCTGAAATTTTTCTAAGTCCCACCAGAGGCATGGTACTACCAGAGTGAATCTGAAATTTTTCTAAGTCCCACCAGAGGCATGGTACTACCAGGAGTGAAGCTTAAATTTTTCTAAGTCCCACCAGAGGCATGGTACTACCAGGAGTGAAGCTTACATTTTTCTAAGTCCCACCAGAGGCATGGTACTACCAGGAGTGAAGCTGAAATTATTCTAAGTCCCACCAGAGGCATGGTACTACCAGAGTGATTCTGAAATTTTTCTAAGTCCCACCAGAGCCTTATTGGTGGGTCTAACGCCCGGCCTTTTGACCCCTGGTTCTATGTGGTTCCAGGGGTCCAGATGCCCTGCCTTTTTACCCCCAGAACCGGGCCTTCTGGGCGGGTTACATCCTGGCCATTAGACCCCTGGTTCCTGGAGGTCCTGTCGCCTGTCACTGAAAATGAGGCGTGTACTCATTGAATTTTGAATCCTGTAGGCGGGGACCATGGGAATCGGTTTGTGGGTGGGGTACAACTGGTGTTGGCAGAGGAAGAAGGACGAGGTTGAGTGAAGATGGCGAAAAAGCGGAGATGTAGCGAACTGAGGCAGCTGGCGGTGGAAGAAAGCAGGTTTAGGAGTATTTCAGGAGATACTGCGGCAGGTGAGGGGGAAAGAGAAGGGAGAGTAGGTCGGAGATACCCAGCAAAGAAGAAGGGCAGAGGGAGCGGGTGTGGTGCGCACCATGTGCCTTCGAAGGACCGAGGGCACCAGCATGGCCCAGGTGAATCCGGTTCAGAGGGTCCCAGTGAACCAGACCCGGATACTTCAGACGAATGGCTGCCGTCTGGTTCGTCTGACACCGACACAGCCTCATCGCCGGAGCGGGAGCCAGATCGCTCCGATAATGGACGTGACAGAGGTAAGAATTAACCCCCATTCAGTCCTTGTTACATGAACACCATTTTCCTCCAGTTGTATTATGGGCACCTGTTGCTAATCATTATGGTAATTATGTGTTACAGGTGGTGGGTCCAGCAGGGCCCCCATCCCTCCTCTTGGTGGAGGACAAAGAAAGAAAGGTGTATCAGCTAGGGGCTGGGACCAGGACCAGGACCAGGGCTGGTGTCAAGCCGACTGGGAACCCCTGGGGTTGGCGTTTACTGCAACACCGGGCCCTCAGAACGCTGCGGCGGACTTAGACTCCAATGAGCCGGCCGATTACCTAGACCTGTTTGTGACAGATGAGCTGCTGCAGCATATTCGTGATCAGACAAACTTGTATGCTCGTCAGTACTTTGAAGCTTCCATGTGTGGTGTAAATATCTTCTTGAGCCTTAGAGGGAAGCGTCAGCTGGACTCACAGTCCTTGTGTGAACAGATCTTCGTCAGGAGCTGGATTTTCGGAGCTGTCCCTGAACGCATCGTGAGAGTTGCAGCAGCTGAGACGCCGCGGCGTCGCGTCTGGTGAGTGTATTGTTTTCCTCTTTAATCTTCGCTAGCCTAGCTTCCCTTAGCATGGCTAGTTCTTCTTCTTCTCGTATTTTCTGCTCAGTGTGCTGTATGTATAGTGAGTCCCCTGCCTCCTTTACCGAGGATAGCAGTAGCTGTTGGAAGTGTAGCTTAGTGTCAGGGTTGGAGGCCAGGGTTTCTGAGTTAGAAGCACGGCTCTGCAGCTTGGAGGCTAATGCTAGGCCTAGCTATAGCGAGATAGCTGCAGGGACCGCAGGCCGTGCTAACAGCAACAGGAGCGTGGCTAGCCCCTCAGCAAGTCCCGTGCAGCCGGGAGAGTCGAGAGACGGATTTGTGACAGTACGGAGGAAGCGTGGTGCTAAACGCACAAACGTAGCGCACCAAGAGCTTCACGTCTGTAGCAGACCCCATGGCAGAACACTGGCCAAACCAGACACTCTCCTCATTGGAAGTTCTATTCTTAGAGACGTGAAGCACCCAGCGGTGTCTGTCAGGTGTTATCCAGGGGCCAGAGTCGGTGACATCGAAGGAAACCTTAGGCTTTTACAGCAGAGCAGGGCTAGCTTCCGCCGCATCGTGATCCACGCTGGTGGTAACGATGTCCGACGGAAACAATCAGAGGTTCTTAAACTGAACGTAGCATCGGTGTGTAAACTTGCTAAGTCGATGTGTAACACCGTAGCATTCTCTGGACCCCTGCCCAATTTGGCCAGTGATGAGATGTACTCTAGGTTCTCATCATTTAACCGCTGGTTGTCTAGGTGGTGCTCAGAAAACGATGTTGTTTTTATAGATAATTGGCGTGCATTCTGGGGAAAGCCTGGGCTCATTCGCAGAGATAGCATACATCCCACTTGGGAAGGTGCTTCTCTCTTAGCACAAAATGTGGCTTCCAAATTTAGCCTGTCAAAATGACAATCCAGAGTGCGGGCCCAGGCGCAGAGTCATAGAGTAAAACACTTCTCTGTGCATCCACTTTACTCTGAGCTGTCACAAACCCACCATGTAGTAAATAACAGAAAGACTGCGTCTATTCCTTGTGTAGTTAATAATAAACCCCGTATAGTTAAAAATAAACCTAATATTATAAAACCTATAGGAGTGAGATCAAATAATTTAATAAAAATAGTTTTAAGGAACAATCAGATTAAAAGAACACCTAACAATTTTATCCAATGTGGACTGATCAATATTAGGTCTATTTCTTCCAAATCTCTGTTAATAAACGATCTAATTAGTGATTACAAAATTGATATTTTAGCTCTGACTGAAACCTGGCTGCAGCAGGATGAATATGTCGCATTAAATGAATCCACGCCACCAACTCATGTGAACTATCACACAGCCAGAACCAGTGGCCGTGGTGGAGGAGTGGCAATAATATCCCACTCCAGTTTAGGTCTTAGCCCTAAAATTAATCATAAAACTAATCCCACTTACCACTCCTTTGAAAGTCTAGTTTCATCCATTACTTTCCCCAACTGCAGAAACCAAAAACCAGTCCTTTTTGTCATAGTCTACCGCCCTCCTGGTCCTTATTCACAGTTTTTATTAGAAGTCTCTGACTTTCTATCCAGTGTAGTGTTGAACTGGGATAGGATTATAATAGTTGGTGATTTGAACATACATGTCGATAACAACGCTGACTCTCTTAGTAATGCATTTAGTGACCTACTAGACGGATTAGGCTTTATCCAAAATGTTAATAAACCAACCCACATTCACAGACATACTCTCGATCTGATCTTAACACTTGGTGTTGAAATTAATGACCTCGTCGTTTTTACCCATAATCCCATACTCTCAGATCACTTTTTAATGACCTTCCAGGTTTTGTTTGAGGATATTTCTACCTCAGTGATTAAAACACAAATGAAAAGGATACTATGTGACCATGCTGTCTCAAAGTATAAAGAGTTAATTCAGTCACTATTTGTGCCTGTGTCATGTGATTATGTAAAGGACACATTTAGTCCCAGTATAAGTGATGAGTTAGTCGATAGTACCATGCTCACATTACAAACTACGCTAGATATAGTTGCCCCCCTTAAGTTAAAAACTACTAAGATTAGATTAACCTCCCCATGGTACAACGCTGACACTCGCTCCATTAAACAAACAACACGTAAATTAGAGAGGCAATGGAGGCGATCCAACTTAGAAGATTCTCTCAATGCCTGGAAAAATAGCTTAATAAAGTATAATCCATCTTTGCGTACAGCCAAAACTAGATATTACTCATCCATAATAGAAGAAAACCAGAATAATCCTAGATTCCTGTTCAGTACTGTAGCCAAACTGACAAACAGCCACACCTCCGTGGAACCAGTTATTCCATCCACGCTCCATTCTGATGATTTCCTGCAGTTCTTTAACAATAAAATATCAACTATTAGAGATAAAATAGACACATTTCTCCCAAATATTAGATCAGAAAAAGTAGCGCTTTCAAACCTAGGCCTTTTTAAAAATCCCTCTGTAACACTAAATAATTTCACCACTGTAGACCAAACTGATGTCATTTCTATTATCATGTCTTCCAAATCAGCCACCTGCCTCTTAGATCCAATTACAACAAAACTCTTTAAAGAGATTCTGCCCCTAATTATTAACACTGTCCTAAATATAATTAACACTTCATTAATTACTGGATATGTGCCACAGTCATTTAAATATGCTGTTATTAAACCAATTCTGAAAAAGCCTACCCTAGATCCTGACATTTTAGCCAATTATAGGCCTATATCCAATTTGCCCTTCCTGTCAAAGGTTTTAGAACGAGTAATAGTTAAACAGCTGTGCCAATTCCTGCAGGATAATAGTTTATTTGAACAGTTTCAGTCTGGCTTTCGTGCCCATCATAGCACTGAAACAGCGTTAGTTAAAGTTACTAATGACTTATTATTAGCCGCTGACATCGGACTAATATCGGTCCTGGTGTTATTAGACCTTAGTGCAGCCTTTGACACCATCGACCACAGTATCTTAGTGCACAGATTAGAATATGATATAGGTATTAGAGGAGCAGCCCTCTGCTGGTTTAAATCATATTTATCTAATCGCTACCAATTTGTTCACATCAACAAACAATCATCGCAGTCCTCCAGAGTTAATTATGGCGTTCCTCAAGGGTCAGTCCTTGGGCCTATTTTGTTTACACTATATATGCTCCCTTTAGGTAACATCATTAGAAATCATGGCATTAATTTTCATTGTTACGCGGATGACACACAGCTATATTTATCGATTAAACCTGACCAGACCAGGCAAATAGATAAACTAAGTACTTGTGTACAAGACATAAAAATTTGGATGAGTGCCAATTATCTTTTACTGAACCCTGAAAAAACTGAAGTCGTTATAATTGGTCCTAAAGATGCGAGAGACTCCCTAACTAACCAGATAGTTACTCTGGACAACTTAAGTGTAACACCCAGTGCCACAGTTAAAAATTTAGGAGTTTTATTTGATCCAGATCTTTCATTCAAAATGCATATCAAACAAACTTGCAGAACAGCCTTCTTTCACCTGCGCAACATAGCCAAAATTAGGAATATTCTGTCTAAAACGACTGCAGAAAAATTAATTCATGCATTTGTTACATCACCATTAGATTATTGTAACTCCTTATTTGTAGCATGTCCTAAATATTCCCTAAAAAGCTTCAACTGGTTCAAAATGCAGCAGCAAGATTATTAACAGGATCAAATAGAAGAGAACACATCACGCCTGTGCTCCAAACCCTTCACTGGCTTCCAGTTGAGTCTAGAATTAAATTTAAAATCCTCCTCCTTACATATAAAACCATTAATGGTATGGGCCCCTCTTATCTTAAAGATGATCTGGTTCCGTACCAACCCAATAGAACCCTTCGTTCTCAGAATGCAGGTTTACTGAAAGTTCCTAGGGTTTCTAAAAGTACAGTAGGAGCTAGAGCCTTGAGTTATCAGGCCCCTGTCTTATGGAATCAGCTTCCCTTTAATATTAAAGATGCCGAAACAGTCTCTACATTTAAAATTAGGCTTAAAACATTCCTGTTTGAGAAAGACTATGGTCAGGTTAGTTAAAAATGATGTGACTCATATATCATGTATACATGATGTATGAGTCACAGTTCAGTCTAGGCTGCCCTAGGAGTTAGAATGCTGGGGGAAGTACAGACACTGAGTTCTTTCTTCTCTTTCTCTTCCTCACATCTGTTTCTGTAATTTTTATAACCTATCTTTCTTACCAAGTCTGTTCATGACTAGTCACCTGGTGTCCCCTTTCCCCCCTCCCCCCCTGGGGGGAGTGGTGGCTCTCCTGACAGTGCCTGCACGGGAGCCATGGACGACAGGATCTGGAGTATCTCGCCTGTGCTGACCTGTGACCCCGGACCACCGCCCCTGCCTGTCTGGACCAGCCCCCCTTCCTGCATTTATACATGGACGTTCATCTATAGCCTGTCCGTCCATGGGAGTGGATCTGTCCTTCAATGTGGTTCTCATCAAGATTTCTTCTTTTTCCCACTGGGTTTGGAAGTTTTTTCTTGCCGAGAAGGAGGGTCTAAGGACAGGGGATGCCTGGGACTTTTCATGTATTTCTGTAGTTGATTATGTTTTTGTAAAGCCCTCTGAGACGACGTTGTTGTGATTTAGGGCTTTATAAATAAAATTGAATTGAATTGAATTGAAGCCAACCCTGAGGTGCTACCACACAGCAGAGGTAATGCCTGGAAGCCAGTGTCAGTCCCAGAACTGAAAACATTCTTTGCACTGAGTTTCCTCACTGGCTACATCAAAAAGCCAAGCCTTGACTTATACTGGAGTGTAGAGGAAATAGATGCAACAGCATATTTCAGCCAGACAATGTCCAGGAACAGATTTCAAATTATATGGCGGTTCCTCCATTTCAATAACAATGCCACACAAAATACTGCTGATAAAATGTACAAAGTCCGCCCAGTGTTAGATTATCTTGTTGGGAAATGCAAAGAACTGTACCAGCCAGGAAAAAACATTTGCATTGATGAGGGCATGATGCAGTGGCGGGGGCGCCTATCGTTCCGAGTGT